>VXBB01002362.1:447207-478348 GCA_013399915.1 Illadopsis cleaveri
TATTTAAATGGTGAAACTGACTGAATGTCATAAGTTTTGTCTCTATGTGGTTTGTAAGAAAGTGAGTACTTGTGGGGGAGGAGATAGGTTTTGAAAGTTTCATTTTCTCTTTTTTCTTATTGTGTTAGTAATAAAGTATCTTTTTACTTCTAAGTTGAGCCTGTTTCGCCTTTTTTTCCTCCCAAAATCCTATCTCTCAATCGGCGAACATGAAACCACCGCAGGATGGTCTAAAAGTGGGAACATCTTCCAAATGGGGAAATATTGAACCAGCAGAACTCATTATGTGTAAAAAGATATTTAACGGGAATGAAATGAGAAGTGGTGTGGAGAAGTTGCTGGTTATTCACTTGTGCAATTCTATCAATGTCAGAACTGGCTTGTCATCGCAGGCATGTGGACAACAGCATCATGTGGTACCTAGAGTAGTGAAAGGCCATGAAACACTAATGCACCCCCAGGAGGGGGGTGTGGGTGGGTACATCAGAAAGAAGGTGTTCCATGGCAACCTTTAGGGGAAACTAGAGATTGAGAGAATAAACAGAAAGCTAAAAGGAGCTAAAACCATATAACATGCAACTGGAGAGGCAGGGGATTGCTGGAAAGGTTGTACACAGTGAAGGATTCCGAGAGCTGAGATATATGTGGATCTTTGAGGATCCCTGCGAGTAATGGAAGATAAATCAAATAAACATAGTTTCTTAACCCTCTAGCAGCATGGTGTCAAAGTAGAAAGAGAGCATACTTGCTGGACTGTTTAGTGTGAATCCCAGGGAAGCATGTTCCCTTGCTGAGGCTGAGCATTCAGTGTTAGCTTTAGCACAAGGATAGGGAACCTAGGGCATTGTTTAAGGGGCAAGGCTTAAAAGGGTCCTAATAATTCACTGTGAAACAGAAAACTTGACATTGAAAGACTTGTAGATCTAACAGATTGATCAGAACTGTGATCTTTCCACAGCAAATGACCTCAGAAAAACTCTGCAAAACCGAATTATGTTTGATATATAGCATATGTGATATAAATACATATTTATATATAAATATAGACTATTTTAACAGTCTGAATATAGGCATTTGGGAAAATGTCTAAGCTGTTGATTGAAGATTGATTCTTCAGAACTGCCAAAACCTAAAAATCTAACAATACACAACAAAAATTAGTGAATTAGCAGTTTCCATGTTGGAGACTTTCCAAACACAGTAAGACTATGAAAAATGTCCCAAGAAGAATTAAAAAGAAGCAGAAATATTCTTCCATGTACTTCAGAATGGGTATACAACAGCTCCATGCAGGAAAGAAAGATGTACTTCCTGATACTGCAATCACTTAGAAATGCATCAGATTATATTCTGTCCTGGTTGAAAGAAAATAATAGAGCCAACTAAATATTCAACAGTCCTATACTCATGTGGGCTAAAACACAATGTTTCAACTACAACCTCTGCAGAGACTGGAGAAATGTGAGGTAATCCTTGCTGGAAAGAGGCACAAGCTCAGTTTTCTTCATGGACTCTCTAGTACTTGTTCCCAGAGCAGGAGAGAGAGCAGAAGCTGGGCAGGGGCAGGAGGACAGGGGCAGAGGGCCTGTGGCATTGAGACAGCAATGTTAGTGGCACTGACTGTGGAGGCTCTGCTTCCTCCAGTTCCACCATGCTACAGCTGAAACGTTCAGCACAGAGGCAGGAATTTGCCCAGGCTCTCCATGGGGATGTAGAGCATAGAATCTGCTTTTTTTTCAACCTTTCTCTTGTTCAGAAACTCATACTGGATGATGTAAACCTTTGTGGTTAACAGCTTATTTAATAAAATATTGATTTCTTTTTTTTTCCTCATACTTTAGGAAATAGGATCTTCAAGCACTTTGATTAAGTACTGTAGTTTCCTCAAACTCTTTTCAAGGTCTGACAAAGTCTAAATCCTAAACTGACTGTTTCCTGTTAAATTATATCCACATTTTCTACAAGTCCTTTAAAAAGCATGCCCACCAAAAGTGTTGATGAAGGAGAACACCTCAACTTTTCTGATTTATCCAGCAGTACAGGTCCATCTACAGCTACACACAAAAAATTGTGTAAGTGTAGTTTTGAGAGGAAAATACCCTCTCTGAAAAACAGAGGTGTGAATAAATAAAATCTGTCATAGTTACTTCCTAAATAAAACTAAGTAAAGTGGAAAATAAATGGTATGTATATCTCAGAGAAAAAAATTAGCATGTGTAATTTGGATAGTATAAACTAAGTGCAATTAGACAGTACACAAAAGAAATGTGTACCTTATTTATTTCTATTTAATGAATTATAACCCTAGTATTAGAGATTAAGATGCACATTAACTAAGGTTTATAAATTTATCTATGAAAAATTTCTAAAATAGAAACCATGAATAATTTTTAATCATAAATGAAAATAAGATTACTGGTAGACTTCCAAGATAGAATTTAACTGAATTCAACCTGATGTAACAATACACACAATGGAATACAGACATCTATAGAGAACATTTTTCAAAATACCCATGGTATTCCTATTACTGTTCATCATAGTGTAGTTAAATAGAATGACTTTGAAGAGTAACAGTACATAGGAATTGTAACTCCAAACAGATAAATTTTGAAATAAAGTATCATAATCTGAAACACTGCCTACAGAAAACACATTTTAAATATTTGTCAGTTTCTTTCACTGTTAAGTTTATAATTTTATGGGTCACATGAAAAATTATTTTAAATCAAATTATCTATTTTTTTTCTCCATATGAGTGCCCTGGAATTAATACAGATTTTTTTTTTCTTAAAACTTGTGATACTTCTCTGTACTGTATTAATTCTTTGTACAGAGTATCAAAGAGACTGAATATATACTGGAAGCCTTTCTGGAAAGGTTGCCCAATAAAAGAATTTGGCTGCATAGCAATTTTAACCAGCTTTAAAATTTCTATCACTCAAGTAGGAATAAATGTTTTATTGGTAAATAGAGCTTGTGATGTTTGCCCATCTTTAAATTTGAGATAAACATGTTCACTGCACATAACTGAAAAAATTTTAAAGTGTGGTCTACACACACATGCCAACTTGAATTAGCGTAGGATCTAGTCAGAAATATTGTCCAGAGCCCTCACAGAAACCTTATGCAGATTGCCTGTCTGCATATTTTCAGCATATTCTGTAAGAGATTGTGCTGGAGTAAGTCACAGGTAAATGCTCTTATGCATGCTATCTGCACTGGCAAAATGAATGTGTTATGGCCTTCTCTTTTTAACTTTACACAATTAAGGCTTGCGACCATGGATAAGACAAGAAGAAAGCTCTAGCACATAATGGTAGTAAAGAAAACTAATGCAATGTACTAAATGGCTGAATCAAAGGAAAGTGAAAGATCTTCAAACTACTGACACTACTGCTGAAGAAAATGCACATCAACTTCGTTAAGTACCTTCAGCTTGCTTCTGTTACTGTGATGGGAAAATGGAAAAGTATCAGTTTTCTAGATCCAGACACTATCCACCTGTGTGGCTTGTCACAGCAATGGAGCTGCTAGAAAACAAAAGTTTTTATCTGTAGAAGAGAAAACGTAAGTGTTGGAGTGTTGATATAGAATCATAGACTCTTGGAATGGTTTGAGTTAGAAGGGACCTCAATGATTATCTTGTTCCAACTCCACCGCCATGCGCACAGGCACTTCCTACTAGACCAGGTTGCTCAAAGTCCCATCCAACAGGTCTTTGAACACTTCCAGGGATGAGGCATCCACAGCTTCTCTGGGCAATCTGTTCCAGTGTCTCACCACCTTCACAGTAAAGAATTTTATCCTAACATCTAATCTCAACCTACTGTCTTTCAATTTGCACTTATTACTCCTTGTCCTGTCACTACAGTTCCTGATAAAGTGTTCCTCTCCAGCTTCCCTGCAGGCCCTCTTCAGATACTGGGAGGTTGCTATGAGGTCTTCACACAACCTTCTCTTCTCCAGGCTGAACAGACCCAACTTTACTTCACTAAACTACATAATAAGAAAAGGTTAAAGAGTGTATGACTCCTGAAACAGAAAATTCAGAGGCTTTATCTGAGGAAGTCTATTCACAAACTACAAACATGTGTCTTTAAGGCCCACACTTCTGCTCAAACCTGAAAAATAAGTTAGATACACATAAAATATGATAAACTTGAGGAAAATACTCTAGGTTTTCCAAAGCCTAGACTAAAACCAAATGTCACCCAGGACAGAATCAGTAGCTTTGCCTTGTTGTTCTTTCCCTTTTTATACTTGATCACCATTATTGGTCACTGCAAGGAAAAAACCATACGTTGTCTTTTCCCAGCTCTATTTAGAATAATGTTTCTAGTTGGTGGGTTTTGTGTTTACCAGGTACAGGATGAGAGACAGGCAGAGGAGTTTGCTTTGTAGGGCAACACATGCAGCTCTGAACTGAATGACCAGAAAATTTACTCCCAAAGTAAGTCCTCCCCATAGAATTAAAATTATTGGTAGACCTGGCTTGCTAATAAAAGGATAAAATGCACTTTTGCAGCTCTGTATGATAAAAATAATGGAAAGGAGGTTCTCTGCCACATGATGGATACTAAAGCCTCACAGAGCAGTGCATGGAGTAGTGGGCACAGTCGGTCCAGGACATGCTGCTTCATCACCTCAGTGTGCTGAAACTCTCCCTTCACAGCAAGAGATAATTTTCCGGAACTGATTTATATCACTATTCATTCTGAGGTCCCTAAACCCAAAATACTGACTGCACCAAGAGTAATATTTTAAGACTGTCTTGTGCTCTGCAGGAGCACTGTTACAGAGGAAGAGTTGGCACCTAGTGCTGGCACAGCAAAGGTGCTGCACTCAGCCCCAAGCAGAGGCAAAGGTGGTGGTGCTGTGAAAAGAATGATCCCAGTTCCTGAAGGAATGAGGCAGCCAGAACTGTGAGCAAGCACTGCTCTAGCAGGATGCCCACAACCCAGAGGGCAGATGCCAGCAAGCGCGTGTGCAGGCACTCACACCTTGTCCTTGTCCTCACATCCCAACATCCTTGTCCTGCCTCTCCCTCCCAGTCTCCAATCTCCCTCCAAAGCCTCCCACCTGAATTCCTGAGTGGCAGCGATGGCCTCCACCCAGCAGTCACCTTAACATGGGATGTGGGGAGCCCCCTGAATACAAAAAACTTCAAAGACCTTGGTGAAGGCCATTCCTGACCTGTTTCACTCCCATTTCCAAATACAGCACAAGAGTCTTTCCTGTCTTTCCAGCTGATGAAATATAGCTGTTGTAAAATGCTAGCTAACCACATTTAGCCAATGGAGATAATCAAATAAAAATGAAACTATACTTACTAAAGAAAAACCATTTCCAAAACACAGACTTTGGCTAGATGCTGTGTTTTGCTTAAGAGTCTGCCAGGAGATCTGTGGACTGTTTTGTAAACAGTTCTCAAACTGGTGTTTGTGGGACAGACACATGGGAAGCGGATGAGAGACAGATGGACATATGAAATGTATCCCAAAGGAAGTTCATCAGGAAAGAAAATGCTCAAGAGCAGCTTTGATGGGATATGAGAAGTGCATACCGTGGAAAGAAAGTGAATGGGGAATTGTTCATTTCCCATTGTTTCCTGTTACACAAGAACTAGGAGACAGCCTCAACCGTATGTTTAAGTCAAACAAAAGGAAGCATTTTTCCAACATAACAGAGAATTTAATTACATCATTTATTGCTAAAGTTATAATGAGCTATTAAGGAATTTAATGAGTTTGTAAACAATGGGATTATGAGGACTGCTTAGCAGAGCGGTTTAGGTGTAATTGAGAGTCCCACCAGTCCAAACTCAATGATGGCCGAACATGAGATGGTGTCCTGGGGTACCAAATGGTGTTCCACACAAGAGAACCCTTCATTTATATTCTTTCTGATACCCAAACTCTAGGCATTCTACACTGACCACTATTAGATTTAGCATTATGTAGCAGAGTCATAATCTGACCTAATTTGTCATTCTCACAGTCCAGAAGACAATTTGTGGATCTTTCAGGGTTCTTTCTGATTCTTTCTGACCTAACTGAAAATCTATAAACTCAAAAGCTGTAAGCCAGTGCTTAAAATGGTCCATTCTTCTATTTTATTCCCTCTAGTCTCTTCCTTTGACATAAAGTAAGTGTTTCATTCATCTTCAAAAGGGCACAAAAATCAACCCAGGGAACTGCAGACTCCTCAGCCTCCTGTTGTTTCCTCAGGAAATCATTTAGTGAGTCCTCTTGGAGTGCTCTGTTGGCACATGAAGAAGAAGGTGATTGGGAACTCTCCTGGGCTGCATTAATCAGTAGTTTGAGGGAAGGGACTATCTAGATACTGAACAACAAACAACATAGGCAAACTGGATTGAGTTCAGCAGAGGCCCCTAGGCTGGGTGGGGGCTGGAGCATTTTCCCCTTGAGGACAGAGTGAAGGAACCAACTTGGTCAGCCTGGAAGTGACAAAGCTTTGGGAGGACCCAGGAGCAGCCCTCCACCACCCATGGAGGCATTCTTGGCAAGAAGAGAGATCTGGGTTCTTCACAATGGTACATGGCAAGAGAACAAGAGAAAAGAGGCATAATTTGAAATAGGAGACATTCAGGTTAGTTGAAAAGGAACATGTTCTCCCTACCACGCTGCGGAAGAGGCTGCCTAGAGAGGCTGTACTGTCTCCATCTCTGGAGGTTTACAGGACCCATATGAGTATATCTTCAGCAATCTGGTCTGGGCTCAGAGGTGACCCTGCTTTGAGCAGGAGGCTGGCCTAGTGACCTTCTGAGATCCTTTTCCTCCTGTATTATGCTAAAAGCCCATGATACTATGATAGTAGTGACAATACTGCCTTTCACTCAGTTCTATAGATTTAATTATTTTTTTCTATCCTGGTAGTTTTAGATTAATTGCTTTAGTTTTTCAAAGAAATGCATTTGATGTGTGCTTTCTTGTGAGTGATGCTTACTGTCCTAATTTTTGAGCTATTAAACTTGAAGTCGTGCCATGTAGCACTGCCATTATTGAGTTTAATTGCTACTTCCAGTTACACCAGTGTTTCTTGCTATTGGAGCCTCCTGCTAAGACAGGAAATGTGTCCTCTGCTTTTGTGAGACAAAGCAGAGATCCAGCAATTCAGGTTGATGGACTAGTGCTGAGGGAAGCTTTGGCACCCTGAACCTTTGGCTTCTCAGTCATTCCAAACACCTCTGCTGTGGGGGAGACAATACAACACATATTCTGGCACAAAGACCCTCTCTAGGATGCTTTTGGGGAGAGCAGTAGCTCTTCCTAGTATAAAAAGGGGGTGCTGACTTTAAAGCTGTGGTGGGGTATCTGAGGCCTGTGCAAGGGAAGGGTGCATCTCCAGATACAACCTGTTCCTGCTCAGGCTTGAGAGCTACGCAGCATCTTTGAATGACTAATGTCACCCTGGAAAGAAATGCATACATGAGCTTCCTGTTTCAAATTTCCTATGCAAGCTTTTCTAGATAGGAAAACAAGTAAGCCTTCAGTTATTCACAGGCTAGGAATAAATATCTTTTGTCATTTTGCTCAGGCAATTTTATATTTTTGAATAATATGGAAATAAGAGCAATTAGCTTTTAGTCTAGTTCCTTTCATATATTTTAGCCACCCATTTCTCATTCTTCTTTACAGGGAAGCTAATAGTAGATGTTTTGCTCAGATGGCTTTTAAGAACAGGAATGCACAGAATATAAAATTGTGTCTTCTTTTCATATTTTTCCCACTCTTCAGAAGACTGCCCAGCACATATTTCACACCATACCTCTTTTGCTTCTTTCCTTTCATGGTCTTAGAGTTATATGCACTGGATTAGCTTCTACAACGTATCATTATTTACCAAACAGATAGTGGACTGTTGTGGAAAAATCATTAATAAATGTCATGTCAAAAAACCACATTTAACTACAAACTTTGGTTGCATGGGCTTTCCTCTTTGGGCCTCTCCTCCAGGACGAGCATAGAAAAGAAAAATGACTGCAACATGTTCTGATAAATTAATGTGTTAAAATTAAAAGAATGGAATATGGAACAGAATGTGAAATTTGATACCATTGTCTTGGAATCCACGGAGTATTGTACACAAAGAAAAGCTATTTCATATTTTTCCATAGTAAATCTGAATTTATTCAGATTATCATGTAAAGACTATTTCAACTCTATCCAGTTAGAAATGCCTATAATTTTAGAAGAGAGGGACTGAGAAAAATTATTAGTATTTATATTTTAGAGTATCTTCTTCATACTGAACACATTCCTCTGCAGAGCTTGCACAAAGCTTCTGAGGCAATTGTGGACATCCTGAACTGCTTTATGACACAAGACCCAGGCTTGGAAGAGGATTGTTTTGCAAATAGGAATTTACCTGTTGCACTGCCTTCATTTTTTCCCTACCTGTCCTCCAAGGACTTGTGTTACTGCCAAATGGTGTTTTCCAGTATATTTGCCTATTGGCATTCCTTGTCAGATGATTAAGCACAACTTACTGTACTATGCCTACTGCACCTTGTGGGATTCCCAGGTTGTTGCTCCTGCAAGGACTAGGGAAGATTCATCCATGCCGCTTACCTCTTATGGAGAAGCGTACAAAATACATCATCATTTGTGCTAGAAAGCACAACATAATTTTAATGAAGTTCTTTGGTTTGGCCTTTGTAAAAACAGCAGGAGAAAGTAACTTTCTTAGGGAAAAGTTCTCGTTCCACTGAAGCCATTAAGCATTATTAGTAGCAGAAAGGTTTTGGGAAATCTTGTGGAACAGGGTAGATCCTTTGTGTACTACCAAGTCAAGACCAGAGTTATTATTTGGGCTCTATGAGATTTCTGAATGCATAAAGCTAATTATTTTTATATTTTCTCCTTTGTTTTTAATGCAACAGAATGGGGCTATGGTATTTGGTAGCAGTGAAATTATATTTGGTATTTAATAAATCTCAACACCACTTAGCTTTTTAAAATTATATAGATATTTATTGATAGCTCGTTTTGTCGTCCTGGTATTAAAACATCCATAGCCTCTCATTTCAAGCAATTTTTCTTAGTAAAGTGAAAACAGTTCTAGATGTGTTTTAGATATCAGCCAAGATGTACCCAGGGGGTGCAATTATCACTTATGATATTAAAGCAAAAAGAGGAGGTACTGAGATAAATATGTATTCTAGAAAAAGCATTGTCCTAAGTTTACTTTTATTTTTCCAGAAATATTCAATAAACAATGAGATGTGCAGAAAAAAAGTGAGGTATTTTTTGGCACAGGTTTTATTCTTCAACTTTTGAAGTCACAACTAGATACCTCAGACAAAGAGGGATTTAAAATGATTGATGATTCCAGATATCTATCTGTAACAAATAATTTCCAATAAAACCAGATTGCACAGAGCTGAATGGCAGTTGTTACCATGAGCCTCTTGCAACCTGCTGTTGTAGCCCTCCGTGAGCTCCAGCTACATGAAGCATTCAGCCCAGGTGGAACTGATTAAACCATCCGGGTCAAAAATAAGTAGCAGATAAGCTAAAAAGTGAAAATTGGCTTGTTATTCAACAGGACTGCGTATATTGCAGGCCACCCGGACCACTTCCCATCACTTACAAGAAAATGATGGAGGAAAACCAGCTGAGGCATTAGTGCCTTTGTACATCAGAGACCATTGCACATTATCTGATCACTGTACTTCCACAGCTTATTCAATTAACTCATTCTGTAAGTTATTACACAGTCCCTTGCTGTGAAGGGATCGAAGGCATGAAGGAGCCTCACAATTTCTGTTTGTTATATTCTCCAATGTATCCTCACTGCCACGAATCACAAGACTCTCCATTTTTGAGTAGCTCACCTACTCAACTGCCCCAATGGTGGAGAAAGTTCTCAGCCTGATCTGATGGTCCCAGAGCTCAGATTTTGCTGTACACTTCTCTTTCGTCATTTACAACATATTTTCCAGGGAAGTGCAATCGAGCTTCTTCCTTTAACTTTCCAATCTTTTACGAGAGCTAAAGGTTTTTTATTAAAATAACCTGTAAGAAAAGGTTTAGGAAAAACATAGACTCCAAAGCAGTCAATGCAAGCCACAAAAACCTTAATTAGAATTAATATGTTAGACAAGGCACAGTCAAATACCTCTAAACAGTAATTGTCTCAGTACTGCCTTGCATGGTAAACCACAGACTTACAGACTTTAGATTGGGCATAGATTTTAAATCAACAAATTGTTGATAGGTTAATGGATACTCCTTTTCCTTGGTATTTGCCTTCACACGAAGAGTTCCAGTAAAAGTTCAGGAGGGATGAGTGATTGTACACTGTTATTCTGTAAAAATAATACAGGATATGGCATGTTTTATGTAGGTAAATGCACTGGGACCTTATATTGGCTCTACTCTGCTCCCCACAGCTCAGAAGTGAATGAAAGTATGAAAGTACAGAAAACACATACAGAGAGAACATCATTAAAAGGTATCTAGTGACTTGGGTTAGACAGACGAAACTCAGTTTCTACAGTCTGCCAAAGAGAAGGCTCAGGGGAAACAAGATCACAGAATACAAATACCTTCAAACGAAGAGGATTATTTGCATTACCAGAATATGACAAAACAAAGAACAGGGGCTTCAAACTAGAGAACACAAAGTGCAGTGGAATAATTAGGCACCAAATGAAGCATGGTGCCAATGAAGAAGGGGCCATGAGGGAGGAACAAGGTCAGAAGAGAAGACTTACACTGACAGAGGAGGAGAGGATTACAGGCATAATTAATTAATTCAGTGTTCGGGAAGCTGGGGGATTAGGAGTAGGCAAAAGCTGTATCTTTCCTCCCTCCACAGAAGAGCTCTACGGCCTGCTGCACATTGGCCACCAAGGCAAGACATCCTTGTCTTCAGTGATCTTGTCTGTGCAGGTACCACTTGTCCAGGAAGAGCCCCCCTATCAAAGCAGGGCTGACACGAGCCCACACCCTGCACCAACTTTCAGCAAGTCTGTAGCTCACCTACTCAACTGCCCCAATGGTGGAGAAAGTTCTCAGCCTGATCTGATGGTCCCAGAGCTCAGATTTTGCTGTACACTTCTCTTTCGTCATTTACAACATATTTTCCAGGGAAGTGCAATCGAGCTTCTTCCTTTAACTTTCCAATCTTTTATGAGAGCTAAAGGGTTTTTATTAAAATATGCTACATTAGTAGTATATTCTTAGGTAACATTTTAATATCTTACAACATTTTAAGATTCATGTGATTTCTTTCCCCTTTATGGAGAACTTCAAATATGCAAAAATGAATCTCCATTTTAAGGAAAGAAGGAAGCAGGTTTTGAAACAAATAATAAAGACAGAAAAGTCATTGCTTTTGAAAGACTAAGAAGAAGGTCTAAATCATTGACGATACAGGGTCAGAAACAGTTATATGTCTGCAATGGCCACATATCCTTTCCCTGATTGAAGCAATGTCAAAGGTGAAGATGAGTTCATTATAAAATAATCTCCAAAATAAAAAAAATTGATTATGCTTTTTGGAAAAGCACTGTGATCAAACAACAAAACATCTTTGGAATATCAGAACATGGGTTCACACAAGAGAATATACCTTCAGATACATATTAAAATGTTTTTTTTGTTTAGGTTTTTTTAGTTAAGTCATTGGTTCCAAAGCAGACATAAGTTTAAAGTATTGCCATGAAGTAAAATATGCACTTGTGTTTTGGCTAAATAAAGAAAATTTCAGAAGATGGCAAATTATCATAGTCAAGGACTATTTCTGGAAAAGCAGTGCCTGATTAGTCCATAAGTAAACAGAGGACAACCAATTCTATAAATAATATTGGGGTTTATGTGAATAAAAATTAGCAGGATGCCATCTTTACAGACTCAGTTCTTTTCCGATTAATTGGAATACATAATGAAACTAATTACACTCTGATATTTTGGTGCATGTCTAAGTGTATCTTGGAAGGAGTCCAGTAAGTTGTCTGTCTATATCTGATTTATAGAAAAATGATTTATCATTTTAAATTGCTCCTTATGAGCAATTAGCATGGAGTATTTGTATAAATAGTAAATATCTCTTGATTTTTACCCTACTATGCCCCCAAAATGATGTCGTTAAGAATACAATATCAAAAATAACCCTGAGTGATTTACTAAAAAGAAAGTCCCTTTTGAAGCTAAAAAAGTGAAAATTGGCTTGTTATTCAACAGGTCTGTGTATACTGCAGACCACCCAGGCCACTCCCCATGACAGGCTGTGCTCCCTGCACCCAGAGGGATGCAACTGGCAGTGTTCTGGCTCACTGGCTGCACAGCTGAGCTGCAACCCTGCTTGGGCTGCATTCTATGAGCACCATCAGAGCAGACCACAAAGTGTAATTTTCATTGGTTGGCATGATCATTTTCAATTTTTGTTATAGTTATGTTGAACTTGGTATTTTTAACCTGTTCACATTTTTTTGATCTGTTGCATGTACATTTATTTAGATGATTAGTTGTACAGATATCTATATATATAGATAGATAGATAGATATTTATGTCAGGTAATAACGATGGACACATTTCCTGGTGATTATTTTGTCTTAAGGTTTTTACAAGCAGTATTCAGATGAAAGATGGAACTAAAATTCTAACAAAAAGAGCCTGTTAAATTGCTTCTACAGGTAAAATAAATGACCCCTTATTGCTGTTTCATAAAAATGAAGCTTTTAGACTATTTAAAACTTTTGTATTTAAAATTACATTATTATGCAAGAGAAATATTAATTGTAGTTAGTGAAATAACATATTGTTTCTGGTCATCATGGGCCTCACTTTGAAAGGTATTTGCTCCCCAATAAAGCAGTTCATTGCCTTGTGGGATTTCAGAATTACTGCAGTAGGCCAGCTGCTTTTTCCCCATCAAAATCAGTGCCATTAAGATGCCAAGGCACTCCTGAAAAGCAGCCATGCATGCAAGAATATTGTCACAAATACGCTTATATATTCTTTAATTTTCAGATTCAACTGATATTTTTCTTGTTCATTTGGGAGTTTGTAAACTGTAAGACAGAAACTCCTTTTTCTGCTTTTTAAACTCAGTCTATCAGTTTCAGATGAAAAAACACAAATGAAGAAAATATTGTGTTTGCAACTCACAACTAAAAATTCCACTGGAAGTAATTCAGGAAAGCTTCAACCAATACAGCAGAAACTGAAAAAGCTCCAAAGTTTTAAAAAACCAACAAACCGCAAACACACAAAACAAACCCTCTTTTATAAAAGACTTATACAATGTGAAGATTTATTAGGCAAAAATGCACTTTTGAACTCATTAACATCTGAGAATAGTAAGAGCAAAATTAGGCCTTAGAACAGACTGTCATTGCCATTAATATAAATAGCATTTTTAAAGAAAAGTGTACTTATTTTAAACAGGGACCTTTCAATTTAAAGAAAAAAAGGATGACTTTTTTATGTTGGTAAGCATGAACATAAACTCTTATGTTTATGGGTTGTACCTTAAGACTATAAATATTTTAATCATAAGTGATAAAATCTACCGATCTAAAATATACCCAGTTCCATACTGTCTGAGTAGATGACATTGTGTAGTTATAGTTACACATATAGTGACAACAGCACTAGTCCAGGAGCAGCAGCAGTTATTATCCTAAGCAACACAGGACGGGACAACAGAAGCAGTGAGGTAGACTTTAGTATTCAGATATACAAGCTACACAACATCATCTGTATAGTGTGTTATGGCTGAGTGTAAGTGATAATAAACTAATGTGGATTCATTAGGATGACTTACAGAAACAATATTACACTATAAATTCCAAGTAATATGTTTCTGTTCACAGCGGATGTGGTCTTACTAAGAAAAAGAGTACCTTTAAAAGTTGTTCCTTTGGGCTAAAAAAGCTACTTGAATTCTTGAAGATAAAGATTACTGAAATGCCATGCAAAGACCTCTAAAAGACATAAAACTGAAGAAGAAAAGGGGAAAACAAAGCAGATTTTTCTTTTTAATATACAAGTGACTCTCTTGTTTTTCTATCATAAAAACCTTGTGACCATCAAAGTTTGAGGTCACAGGTTGGAGTTGGACATCTGGACAATCCAAGTGTGTAATAACACAAGTACAAATCTGAATAGGTCAGACTGGAGCTTTATTAACTGTGATCACAGTGAGATAATATGTGCACAGTATCACCCTCACTGCTCCCCTATGCTCTGCTAAGTGATTGCAGCCTGTAATCATTCTAATATAGGCTGCATCAGGGAATTAAAAAAAAAAATTAAAGAGGTAAGAAAAAAAAGTCATCATGATGTTAACAAATTCAGGTATCCATCTCCAACAGGGACAGACTTCTTCAGTAGCTTGCTAGCTGCCATAGCTCCAAGAAGGACTCACGCAGTAAATAAGGTAAGGACGTGGAGCTTTTATCATCAGGTATACCCTGTGTTGCCTTCAATTAGCAGTGGCGAGGGGAGACAAACAGGCTGCAAGCTCCTAGTTGAAAGGACTGTTCTTTTACTTAGGATGACCTTCTTAGCCAGAACTCTCAAATATCAATTCTCTGAAATATCAATAATTTTACCACCACATTGGTAAAACATGACTCAGGATGTTGACTCTTAGGGTATGTCCAGTCAATTCTGCATTATCAATCACAAAAATCTGGCTTCTCTATTGTCCTCTGACACCTGCAGTTGGGGGATGACTGTGCTTATAGTGAAAATCTGTTTTCTGCAATGTGCTGGCATAAACTTCCCAGTCACAAGAAGCTCACTGGCTCAAGTCTTGCAAGTGTAAGGAAAAACACTTCCTTGCTGATGCTCTCCCTCACCCCCTCCCAAATACACACACCAAATATTCTAATGAATATCTCAATACATAGTAATGTTTTCCGTGCTGTATTTTCCAACTTTTATGGACAGGTTGTAACTGGAATGTGACTGTGAAATAAGCAGGTATAAAATGACTGACAATTCCCAAAGATGTAAAAGTAAGTCCATTTTAGCCCTGTGCTGTTAAAATAGTTCCTGCATGGATTCTACAAAGTATTGCCCATACCTGAAGCTAAAGAAACACTTCAAAGGTGAGGCCCTTTGGCTTTCTTTTTAAGCCAGGCTACCAGAGAGATAAGCTTATTTAAAAAGTAATGGCACTGTTGCACTTGGTATTTCTATGAGCAAAGTAAAAAAAAACAAACCAAAACTGTTTGTATCACAATCATAACATACTCCTTTGTATATGCTGTTTATAACTTACTTGCCCTGACACCATTTTTTTTATTTGTGGCAGGACTCATGTTAACATAAGTCTGAGTCTTTCTCACATCAAATTCATATGACTAAAATCAAATCAAACCAAAACTGTAAACACACCGATTCTACATCTGGAAGTTATCAACTATGCAAGTAACTGATAACACTATTCCTACTCATTCCAGAAAGATTATTACACTGAAACATTTCATTACAGGCATTGTGTACCTTGTATGTATGAATAAATTCTGCTTCTTAATTTGTCCTCAAATACTTCCATATATGCTTTTAGCAGTGGGGTGTTCATAAAAATACTATATACTAGAGCTACTCAACTTCTCTACGACCATGATCCAAGTAAAAAAATTATAACTTCTGGGTTCCCTTCTTACCAGGGACTGTAACTCTGGCAAGAATTGGATGGAGGTAATTTGCAACTCACAGTTCGGGAGAAGCAATTGCAGACTGAATGGTGAAGGCTCTTTGTAGTTAATGCTGCCAAACTCTTCCCATTAGAAACTCTTTATTTCAGTCATTAAAAACTCTTCCAGAATTTAACTGTTGGGGCTGAAATGTTCTATATCTGATTTCCAAGAGTGTTAGCATAAATCGTCCAGTTGTTTTCAATAATAAAATCAGCAAAAATGTATTATTTGCCAATCATGTTATTTACCAGTGATTATTTCAACAGTTTTGTAAATAATTTCTGGCAGTATGATGTCTTGAGGCAAGGAAGTGAAATTTGGCATTGAATAGTCTTTGTGTGATGGATAAGTCTTTTGTTGTGCATCTATATGTATGGATGGGTATAATGCGCAAATTCCACTCAATATAGCCAAGTTATAAATAATTGAGAAAATATGTGATTTCATATGCTTAGTAGCAGTTGACAAATAGCATTTCCAAGGATCTGTCCATGCTAAGCCTATTTTTTTTCTGACCCCAGGATAAAGGAGGCTAAGCCCAGACTGTCTCTGCAATTGCCTTTCCCATCTGTAATGTGCCAGAAGACAGATATCAAACCAGAGCGGAGGTGACACAAGGTGGTTGCATCAATGGGATCATTCCCTGTGGTTGGTAAGGGAAAGGCATGGGTCTCCTTTCTAGACCTTATAGCTAGCTAACCTCACAAAGTCATTCTCCAAAGCATCCTTCCTCAGCCCCTTAGTTGTGCATCAGCTTGAGCAGAAGACTGGGGTAATCTTGCAGAAGTGTGAGATCTCACACTCACACCTGACACCGGGGAGGGCTGTACTGTGAACTAATGAAGTATGAAGAATAGTTGTCTATTGTTTTCTTAGTGCCCAAAATTTGTACTTAAAGTTATTATTCATATTTGTCTGCTTCAGTTTATGACCTGAAAAATGGGACTAATAATACTCTTCATTACAGCAAACAAGTATGGTAAGAAGTTCATTACTGCCTGCGAAACAGCTGAGTACACTAATGATGAACATGAAAGAAATGGTTGTAAGGAAACAAATACTTTTGCATTACCTCAGTCTTACACAATATGGAATGAATCAGCATTGGATGCTCCTTGAAGACAAGGGTAAAATCAAATACTCAGTTCATAAATGGACCATCTACATGAAACATGCTTCCATGCCAGGTGTCTGACTTTAAAGAGTTCCAGTAGAAGAGGTTAATTGACAAGAACAAAAAAAAAAGTGTGTTCTTTTAATTAAAGACTGATCACAGTGCCTAAACCCAAAGCAAGCTAGTTAAAATTGCAGAGATTACTGCCAGAAAGAAACAGAATTATGTTTTACTGCTTGATTTTCTAAACTTTGTGTCCTTTCAACTTTTTTTTTTAAATATATAATATTAACACATGCAAATAGTAACAAAATGCAGAAAGGCTACAATGAAAATTATAATCTCATGGTTTGAAGTGCTGACATGCTTCCCTAGGAGCAGATTTGGACCCAATGATTTTACAATACAGAAACATACTACATGCAAAACCAAGATCTGATTTAGTACCTAACAACAAATTCCCGAAACCCAACACAGACAAGAACAAGATCATCTTCGAAATTCTTGCAGAATCAGAGCTTTTATGTAAAGAACTGGAAACAAAATTTGGGATGACAGCAGCAACATGTTTTCCATTTTTCCTGATATCTTTCTGGGGTTGATGTGATTTAGTACTGAAATACAATCCAATGACAAACAGTAAAAATCTGTCTTTGATGCAATTTCACAAAGCAGTCCTCTTTAACAGCCAGTTTTTCATGAACACAAGGTAACAGCTGGAAAAAAAAGTCAGGCTAAACCTAAAATTTTGGTGAAGAGTCTCTTAGCTGGTAAATAAGAGGTCCAAGGTTCCAGGCTGGAGATCACCCATACTATTTAATGTTTCCAATATCCCACCAGACATGGCCTCCACTACGGTCCCAAAAGACTGAACCCTTGGACAGCCTCCCTGTACCATGCCATGGCCCTGGGAACCCAAGGTGCAACTTCAGCTTCACAGCAAGCCAGCAGCCTCACTTCATACAGCAGCTGTGAGCTGGGGTCATGGGAATGCCCCTGGGCAGCTGGAAGAGATGTAGAGCCAGGTATGTAGGGTGGACATGGGCAGCCTATGCCCAGTGGTCAAAAGGTTGAGCATCTTCTGTGTTCTCACTTCATTTAGCAGTGCAGGGGTAGTCCAAGGACCCTGTGCCATCTGAGGGACCAGACTGCTAACAGGGGCTAAGGGCTTCCTAGCTCCTTTCCTCCAGTTCATGCCTCCCACTGGGGAAGCTAGCACCCTTGGAGCTTCCATTCCTCCACTCAAACTATCAGTAGCTGATTGTGGATAGAAGCCCCAAAGGTTTTCATCCTTCTTACTATCACAACCTTTAACAAAATGGAGGTTTTCCTTCGTCTTGTGTCTTTGTAAACAAGAGATTCCCAGGCACTCATCACCCATGTGTGCCTACCCTTGAAGGGCCTGCATTTGGAACAGGGATTTGGAGTCCATGATTAATAAATTAATCCAGTGACTTACAGTAAGATGATTTCAAACACTCCTGCTACACTTTGTGGGAAAATTTCCTTACCATATATTAGCATAAAATGACAAATATGTTCCGTGAGATGCAAATGATATGTGCTGCACTGTGCTCGGGACAGTGACTTATGCATGTCACATGCCCTTCTGCCACATGCGTTTTAAGCTGCATGTGCAAGATAACCTGGTTATCTCAAAAGCTGTGATATAGCTGGACTTTCCACTGAAGTCACGAGCCATTTATAATCATGAGTAAAATTAAACTACCAAATATTTCTGCCTTCAATATGGCAAATGAGTACTAATCATTGCACTACATTTTGTCATCACTTAGATTTTTTTCCCAGAATATCTGGAGAACCTTTTGAATATTGCATTTTCTAGCATGATTGATTTTAACGCATCAGTCATATATTTTTCCTCTTCCAATTACACTTGCTGAAGAAACAGAAACATGTTGAGCAAGGAAAAAATCTATGTATTCAAAAAGAAAAGTACTCTCAGTTTTGAAGATGAATGATTCCTGGTTTTAATTTACTAATAAAGTAAAATATTTCTGATTATTCCCAGGTTAAACATATGCAATGATTTTCCTGTGGGACAGCTATATTTATGAAGTATAGCACGACACCAAGTAGATGATATTATTTCATCGCCTGAGGTCCCAGGACTGTGCAATCACTCCTGATTACTCTTAGCTCAGTCCTGTGAGGTACCGAACAACTTTGACTTTCATTTCAGTAGTAGCCAAAAGTGTTTTATCTTTCTTAAGGAATAAGCACATGAAAGATCCTTCTCTAAATTAGCTGAAAAACAGTCTCATGCAAAATTTTACATTTGTTTTTAATGAGAAAAGTTAATCCCAACAGAACAGGACAACTATGCCAAGAGAACATTTGACCCACCAATTTCAGAATTTCCTTCAGTTTCTGAGCAATCTCCCATACCAACACAGACTGATGTCTTGTATGTACGCTGCCCAATTTTATATCAGAAGTTTTGTTCCAAGTGCTCACAAAGGTACTATAAAATGTTTTATTGCAAGTACACTATCCACAAACAACAAGCTTAACTTTATTATATAAAAATTCACTGACATTCTCATCAATGAAACAAAGAGAATTGCCACTCATAATCTGCAAGAGAGCCACTAAATGAGATCTGTTAGTAGGAAGTTCTCAGAACATGAGTAACCCTATAAAGGAAAAATCCATTACACTACACATTAACATTGCAAAGGCATTCCTGTTTTCTCCCTTTTTTTTCCTCATTTGCACTTCTTTCCAGCTGAAAAGTGCTTTTCTTTTAGGAGTTTGTTCACATTCTTGGTCAGCAGGAGTTACCTGAACTTCAGACCCTGTGTGAGTGCCTCTGCCTTCCCTGTTCAGCACCAGACACATTTTCAACAATGGACTTTGCTGAAATAGTGACAATCAATGCAGGCTCCCTCTTATCTTCTGGGCCTACACAGTGGCCAGTGCTGGATAGACTAATCTGACTGCACTTGTCAAAAGAGTTGTTGCTGTTGCTAGAAAAGAAATTTTTGCATGAGTGTAAGTAAGCCAAATATTTATGTTATCAAGAAGTTCACCAGGTCCAGTGGAGGGGGGCATTATTAGAGAAAAGGATGACAAATGTCACAGCAGAGAGGGAAGACATTTCATTTAGCCCTTCCACAAGCAAGACTAATGAAATTCTTTTAGCACTTCAATTGTTTGAAGCACATTTTTCATATGAAAACTGGGTTTTGTGCTTTGTAGATATTTTTAAGACCTAAACCTCCATAAATTTTGGCATTTTGAGCAGTCAGTATTTCAGCAATCATGTTCTGAGCCAATAGAAGCAGCTTTTAGTATAGGACTTACAGATATAAGTACAACACCTTAGTTCATTCTGTGTTACAACTAAACTAATTTTGTAAGAAATACATTGACATTTTCTACCTCAAAAATGTATTTAAAAAACCCAAAAACTAAACCAAAAGCCAACCTAAACTTTTTCATTCCAATGTCCCAATGTATTCTTTAAAGCTTATTTGATGCAAACATTCAGACTACATGTTTAGTTTCTTCTATTTCTCTCTTAATACTTGTCTTTAGATTCAGCCAATCAGGAGTACCTGTTCACCTAAAGAACAAAAATTATGAGGTTGCTGATGCTCTTTTTGCTTGTTGTTGGTTGCTGTTATTTCAACTCAGCAGAGAGCTGTTGAACATGAGAGGATAAACTAAATGTCAAGTCTGACTTGCACAAAGTAGACAAGCTGTCTGTTTTACTGCCCTGCTAGTTCACCCAAGGTGAAGAATACAACCTAGCTGTGGCAGGATTAGTCCTGCAGCACCCATTCATACACTCAGCAAATCTACCATCTGCCATGAATAAAAGGTGAGATGAGCTGCAGCATTTCACAAGCACAGTAGGAAAAATTGCATTGTAGTCTGATCACTGTAATCACCGCAATTACCCAGCTCTGTAGCAGCACCAGGGAAGTGGTCAATAAGTTCCTCTAGCTGTTGAAGAGCACAGTGTACTCACAAACAGGAGGGAAGGACAGAACAGGTTGTGCCTTGCCTCCTGCTTCAGGCTGTACCCGCCTGACACTGCCACCAAGAACGGGTGGCTCAGAGACCAAAGGTTTCCTATCACAAGGCCTGTAGCTCCCACGGACACAGGTTGCTCTGCCCCCATAGCCACGACATGAATAACAATGAGTTTATTATGAATCTAGAGGTAATTGCCAACACACAGCTGCCATCCCCTGAATTTCTGCTATAATATAATGTTCAACTTCCCTTTGCAGTGACATCGTGGTTCAGATAATTTCAGAAGCATTTTGTTTGCTGGCGTATTTACGTGTAGTATCCATCTTTACTCAATCAGAAGACAGCTGATTTCTTTGCTGCGCTAATTATGTCAGAGCAAAAAACAACGTGATTATGCTTGTTCTTGTCAGCCAGTTTGAGAAGGTGATTCCCTTTGAGTGACTATCACCTAGTTTCAAATGTTTTGTTTGTGGACTACCTAATGATCTGTTCCTAAATTTCTCTGGAGTTATGCATGCAGTGACATGCAGGCAGTGCAAGTATAGTTCACAGAGGGCTGGGTATTGTTCACAGCAGCCTGTACATACCCAATCTGCAGAGTAAGCTGTAATAGTATCACTGCCTGGTATCTATTCATACTCTACATGCCTGTGGTTACATGTGCCGACTTGCAGCCTGAGTCACATAATGATGGGTTACATCTGACATACACTATCATATGAGCATGGAACAACAGGATTGGGAAGCATATACAAATACATACATAGCAACATACCCAAATTGGTTTTATGGAAGCAATTATATGACATAGCTGCTCACCATAGGTGAGGAGTGGGCTTCTTGCCCCAGAAGGTCCTCTCAGTCATGTAATATAAAAACTGAAAATGAGATTGTCTTTGGAACAATGGAATTCCTTCTAAAATTTGAGTACTGAATTCAAAATTTGGGTCAGCAATCAGAACAGACATATAAAAAAACAGAAATTACAGAAGTCCTGAGTAAATATAAGAATCTTTACTGGCATTAAGGCTGTCTGACCACATTTCTCCCAGTTCTTATTTTTGTTCTTGCTTTGGCATTCTCTCACATTTTTATCACTTAACAGGATAGAAATAACAGGGGAGAAATACAATCCCATTGCTACCTGCAGGGCTGAATATTCTGTCTCAGAAACCAAGTTTCCTGAGATAGTCAAGAAACTGATAGTGTTTTGTCAACCCCACAAGCCATGGTGAACAAAGCCACTCTGGCAGGGTCTTGTGCTGCTCAGCAGAAGAGTTCTACTATGAAAACCACATCTCTGCATCAGAAGAGGGAACCTGGATGTGTCTGCAAGGGCAACAACAACAACTTCAGAGAGCAAAGAGGAAGCGATGCAGCATTCTCTACCATGCACACGTCTGGTAGGGGTGGGAGGGAGTTTAGTTTTGTTTTTTATGAGAGAGATGAAGTTAGGAAGATCAGATAGGAAGGAAAAACAGATAACTCAGGAATTTCAAGAGTTAAACTGTCCTTAAAACTAGTTCTCCCACTGAGATGAAAGGAGCAGCTTGCACGTGGCCTCAGCAGTGCAGCTGCACACTCAGGTTTCTCCTTCACCAGGGATTTTATCATCTACAGCTTCTCAAGCTCAGTGCAACTTTACATGAATGTAAGTAGTATCAACATGATGGGTACAATTCTATTTCTACCAACAAGGCACAGCTCTATCAGACAGTCTGCTTCTACCCAAAATTTTTCTCAAACATTCTGTATGCAGGAACCAAAGAGTAATGTGGAGAGAAAGTGCCAGAGGTGCACGGGACTTAAAGCACCCAGAGGCTTTCTTAAATCAGTGCCCAAATCCGAGGGGATACAGCTGGTCTCCTGAAGATGCAAGGCTCTGTCCCTGTGTTTTGTAGGCTTTAAAACCAGGATCCTATGCCAGCAAACCAATCTCAGATATTGGTAATCAGACTCTGTAACCAAGGTACCACAGTCCTATTTGGGAGAAAAAAACCCAACAAAACAAAAAAGAAAAAAAAAAGTACCAGTAAAAGCAACTAAAATGTCTATATTTGCAAGTAGGATTTAATTCTGCTTGTATTGTATTATCGACATGCAGGCACCTTTTATGCTGTCTGCTGACAGCACTTGATGCATTTTTCCTCCTGTGCTTATTTTTAGTTGCCATAGGAACTTTCTTATTTCCTGTCAGCTGATGTCCTTATTTAGTACTATTAATTGTATAAAAGTGTGCTGATTCTGGTACTCCAGATGCTGAAAAAAAAGCACTTTACAAAGACAGAACACACATTTCAGTTTACTCAGACTTTTATTCACTTATTTCTATCAATATTTAATTCAAAAACTGGGTATTGTAATAGCAGTTGTTATCACATCAGTGGAATCTGGAGTAGATCCTCTCCAGTCTTCTCTTCTTGTTTGATCTAAGTTTCCCTCCCACTACCATAAATATACTTATGTGAAATAGTATCTTTTGTCTGTGCAGCTTGTAGGTTCATTCTTTCTCACTTCCCACATAGCTAATTATCTTTTTTTTCCCAATAAAAAAAATTCAAAACTGCTGTTAAAATGCACAGGAGTGAAAAGAAAATTTTCCAACATATGAAGAAACTTATTCTGGAAAAATATTGGGACCTGAAGGGGGGTTCTTTTTGGCAAATACCAATTCTTCTTCTCTTACACATAAAAAGATTCTTTGCAAAAGATTATTTTTCTATTATTGTGTGGCCAGAGAGCAATAAAGAATGACTGGAATTGACTGAGGACTACAACAGCTTAAACTGGCACTTTCTTTATTCCACAATTCTTCCCATGATCAGGTCACATATTTGGAGAAAAAATCTGTTCAACATATATATTTACATTTGAGTTAGTATTATATGAAATTCCAATGCAAGCTTATTCTCGTCCTTCTCTGGGAAAACTTAGGAAAATAGCAGAAATGTACATGAAGTCTTTACAAACATATTCCTTTTTCCAGTTCACATCACTGCTCCTCATAAGATGGAGGAAAACAAGTAGCTTGGAATAAAGAAACTGGCAAATAAGCAAGCATTTAAAACTTTGGAAAATAATTCTTGTGGTATGACTTAAATTATGCAAACTCCATCTAAGGTTTTATTCAAGCATCCTAAAGACAACTTGAATCTCCTCACTGACTTTAGGGGCTGGGGGATTAGTCCCACTGAATGGGTAACTGGGGTACTGATGAGCTTGCTGTGGCACTAGG
The DNA here is from genome assembly GCA_013399915.1 of Illadopsis cleaveri. NCBI lineage: Eukaryota > Metazoa > Chordata > Aves > Passeriformes > Timaliidae > Illadopsis > Illadopsis cleaveri. The sequence continues at coordinate 471,245 of VXBB01002362.1, forward strand.
AGGATAATATTCTGTTTGGGCATGTTCCCAAAGTATATGGTGTATGCTCTTGCTGAGACAAGCACCGTCAAGTGTTTTAGTTGCTCTAACTCAATGGGCATCTGAGGCAAAAGATTTCCAACCTCATCCTGGAAGGATCCCTTTTGCAGAAGTCCTTCCCAGCCTCCTCAGCCCAGCCCCACCCAACAGCAAAACTGTCATCAATTGACCTTAGACAAGCTATCCTGCAAATGGTAATGCTGATTTTATTTAGGCCTTGCGAAATTAAGGAAAAATATTTATTCAACAGCAAAAGCTTTTATTATTTAGCAAAAGAAGAATATACCAAGCAACTGTCTTTTCTTCTAAACAGGAAGGTTTTAGGAATTGGAAATTTATTCTTCTAACCAGTTTTCATTTTTAAAAGTAGTTTTAAAAAGCACCTCCTTTTGTAAAAAAAAAAGTGCACATGTAGATGGAAGTTGTTTCAATTTATTAGTAAGAATCAGAGAAAATAATTATTTTGATTACTTCACTGTAGGACAGTTTGGGAGATTCAAAGACCCATAATATTAATTTATATATCCAGACATTGAAATTTAAAACTGACCTTAGAAAAAAAATTCTTAACTAGAATTTGCCCATAATGCCTTTTCCAAAAACAAGTCTCCTAGCTGACTCTTCCAAGAGTCAAATAATTACCATTATATAACAATGAAAAATGAAATAAATATTAATGGTAAATAACTGTATTTAAGTTACCATTATATAATAATGGTAAATTAAATAGATGGTAAAATAAACAAAATAATTTGTTGCCTCTAACAATTGGCAATTTTCTATTTATTCACAAATAGGCTGCCAGCCTGATCTATTTTAAAATATGGGAGAGATGTGGACTAATCTGTAAGGGCAGCCATGCCAAATTAAAAAGAAAATTTCAGTTTGTTGTTACTAATATGCAGTGGCATTCATAACATTACATTAAATTTCAAGGAAACTGCAAAGGTATCCAGCTTACTTGGAGAAACCATGGCTCAAGATCTGGGAAGAAGCAGCTTAGATGGGGAAAATCCACCTGCAACTGAAGTGGATGTTGATTTTCCATCTCCTTTCCATAGAACCAACTGAGTCAGCCAGCACAGACAGAAGTGCTGGGAGGTTGTGAAACACAAGGGTTGCCTGATCTGGGCAGGGCTCCGTGGGGAAGCCTGGGTGGTCCCTGGGGGGCCCAGGGGGGTGGATTGTCAGGAGGTTCCAGGGTCAACTGAGAGAGGACTGTGACATTGAATCAGTTATGTTGGGGGTGCCCACCCAAGCCACATCCCGCTGGGAAGGAAGGAAGAAAGGAAGGGAGGGAGGCAGGTAGGCAGGAAGGAAGGAAGGACAGACAAAGCCAGGTACGCTGTGTGACAGCAGTGAGAGAAAGGTGAACAGAATAAGCCCATAGCACCCCATGAAGTCAAAGGCCACAAAAACCAAAATCAGTTTAGAAACAAAACTGGAGTATTTCTCTTCCTGCTTTTTGCCCCACTGCAGTGGGGACAGGAAAAGATTGTATTCTCACCATCTTGCCGTGGGGTTGGCTCTGAGCATGACAGCATGTTTGCTTTCTCCACTGAGCAAATGCTACCCCAGCAGTGACTCTGTTAGATCTGCCAAAGGATGAAGCAAGTTATGAGAACCATGCTGCTAAGACTGAGACACTAATAACATTACAGGGACATCTGAGGATACCGTTGTACTTACCGAAGTATGAGAAGCAACATCACCCTCTCTAAGTTACACAAATGAAAGAAGGTTATTTAGTGTCCACCTGGTTTTGCTCAAGAGATGGTAAATTATTATTCCTCAAATGTCTGCTGAAGGCTTTTTGAGCTGCCCGACAATAGGATTTTTCCCAGCCAGCAGATGTCACCTTCCACGTTCTCTGAGATCAAAATGACACATTCCTACATTTTATGCCTCTTTCTTTAAGGCAGTGTGATTGCTTGTTTACAGAACACGGATACTAGTACAGCTCAGGAACAAAAAATTAACAGGCACTATCCAGCAGAGGGAGCACAGTAACGCAAAAACCCCTTAGCCGTAAGGTGAGGAAATTTTCTATTAAAACCCACAAAACCTGGCAATCTGAGCTTAAGGTTTCAGCGCATGGCATGGAGAAGACAGAATTTAAATAAAAATAGAGAGATGTGAGAGGGGAATAGCAAACAAATACAAGTAGTAAAATAATTTATTTCCTGGTATTTTCATTTGTAGTAAGGCAAATGTAACATAACTGCTGGAAAAATTGAGGTTTAAAAGAAAATATCAAGGATGATATTGGGAAAAGTAGTAACATTTTTTAAAAAATGCTGATGTAATTTAATAGAACTGGCTGCTTTGGCTGAAAGACTCAAGTACCGCTTTCAGTTTGATGGTGCACTTCCTCTTGTTCCTAATGAAGTCATATATCACAGAAATAACTGATGCACCCATTCATTTGGTGTATGTGTAATTTTTGGAGTTCAATATGACAGAAATCTTACTAGGTATGTTCTGTCTTCTGTCCCTGTTACACTTCCTAGTATAATCAAGCTCAAATATTCGTGAATTAAAATAAGAAACAAGAGCTAATACCTATTTTTATAAGAAATTATCATAAACCAGAGAAAGAGCTCATCACATTTTGATGTGACTTACATGAACTACAGTAATTAAAGAAACAATGTAATATCTTAAAATTGTTGCATCTTAAATGCAAACATTTCTCAGGGTGCATTTCATTAATATATTTATACCACAGGATTTTTTAATTAGTGCATCTAAATTCTAAGCTGTGCCACTGACTGTTATTTGACCTTTGGCAATTCATAGTCTTTCTAAGAGAGTTTCTGTTATCTTTGTAATGAAAATCATATTGATTTCACAGCTGGGTACAGTGTAACAGCAGCTTTGCCTGCTGGTAGAAAGTGGTTGAAATAAAAACATAATTTTAAAGGAAAGAGAGAAGAAAGAACTGGATGTTCTGATCAGAAATGCTAACTACAGATAACTAGAGATAGAATATTTTCAGTTTAACTCTTGTTTTCCAAAGAAAAAGCCAAGGATGATGAAGACTAATTAGCTATATTTCCTGTTAAGCAAACTTAACTTGTTCTCTCCACAAACTAGCAGTAAGATTAACAACTGAAACAAAACATCTATACTGCTAAATATTGAAGATGTTCCCATCCAGCAGATTTTTTTATTTTGTTGTATAACTTCCTAAGGAAATGAGGCTTATGCAGGTACATTATCCATTCCCTCAACTATTATCCCAATTTCCCTGGAAATTTTTCAACCTCTTGGACAACTTCAACAAAATCTAGAACAACAGTGAAAGTCATAGAGATGTTAAAGACTTTTGACCACCAGATCCAACCGAAATTGTTTGAAGTTTAATGGACACTTGATACCATTTCCTAGTTGCATGAGTCCCTGCTCACTAAAAATAACTCCAGAAGTAGACTGGAAGTAGGGCATTGCAAGAGGTTTCTCATCCCCATTTGTCCTGGTTCTGGCAAGGGACAGGGTTAGCTGTTGAAGCAACCAAGAGCGACATGGGCAGGACCCAGAGGTTATTCTGTACCACCTCACATGATTCCCAGGGGCGGGGAAAAGTGTCCCTTCTGGGTCACATAGTGAGGTGGAGGGAGTGGTAGGGTGTTGTTGGGGTTCTGTGTGGTGAGCATTCATGTTTGATATTGTTACTGTTACAGTTTAGGGGTGTTTTTTAAATTTCATTGCTGTTTCCAGTAAATTGTTCTTATCTCAATCTGTAATGTTTACCTTTTGTGCTTCCAATTCTCCTCTCCATCTGCCACAGGGGAGGGAGAGGGGAATGGAAATGAGCAAACAGCACACGGTTTCGAGTGTTTCAGTGGGAACACTAAACTGGGAAATGCCATTCCTAAACCACAACACCAATAATGATTTAAAGACACAGCATCTTTACACTGAAAGGACAAGTTGATCCTCAGAAAGCAAGGGGTCATCTTGGGAAAAAGTCTGAAGAATTGGTTCTTAAGCATACTAAAAGTGAAACTGTTTTGCTTATATACTTGTGCATTCCACTGCTCTTCTAGAACATTTTATTTCATCAGTCCAACATAAATTAATTTATTTTTACATCATTCCATTTTAGTAATGTGTTAAGGTCACAATACACTTATTAAATTATTTTAAAAACATGATGACTTCACTAAGGGTATTAAAATTGTAGTCCAAACTGCCTAACTTCGAAAACGTCTCAATAAAAGTTCCTTACTTATGACAATAGCATTCTCATGATCCTCTAAAGTCACATAAATCCAACACAATAACTTTTAGAAGGTTTTACTGTCTTTTTTCCATCTAACAAATACAAATACCTTTTGCTAGGCCAAGACAATCCCTCATTATCCCACAATGGCCAAAAAAGTATCAGTATGGGCAGGCTCCTTAAATGCCCAGCTCATTTTCATCTACATGGGGCCACTATCAAAACCTGGTGTGTGGTATGAACAGGTGGTGGATGGTGACCAAGTAGAAACAAGAAAAAAGGAATTAACCTGAGCCATGCATGGACACACACACACACACACACAAGTGCGTCCCCAAACAAGCAGATAAGCCTATATGCAAGAAGATACTTGATGTCAAATCAAGAATGACAAGGAAAACAGAAAGACAAGGAACTACTAGAGAGAGTCCAGCAGAGGGCTATAAAGGTGACAAGGGGAATGGAGCATTATTCAAGAGCGATGCTGTCCTCTTATGAGGATAGGCTGAGAGAGTTTGGCCTGGTTAGCTTGAAGAAGAAACAACTGAGAGGGGATCTGATCAATGCACATAACTATCTTCAGGCCAGATGTCAAGAGGATGGGGCCAGATTCAGTTCAGTGGTGCCCAATGATGGGAACAAGGGGCAACAGGCACAAACTGAAACAGTAAGTTTTACCTGAATTTGTGGAAAAATGCCTTTACTTTGAGGGTGACAGAGCAATGGAACAGACTGCTCAGAGAGGTTGTGGAGTCTCCTTCCAAGGAAATACTCAAAACCTGCCTAGATACAATTCTGTGCAACCTGCTCCAGATGAACCTGTCTAGCCAGGAGGGTTGGACTAGAGGATCTGAAGAGGTCCTTTCCAACCCCAACCATTGTGTGGTTCTGAGAAATGTCAGTGAGATAAGAAAGACCTTCAAAGTGTGGTTTGAACTACCTGAACGGGTCTGGGACTCACCAGTTCCACCGCCCATAAATTATCTGTTCTGTCTAATGCAGATTTCCCCAGAGCTTTGTGGAAAACAAACCTCAGATTGGAGGACAATTTAAAATCCACGAACTTTGTAATATTTATGAAGTTCTGAATATCACTGGGGGAGGTGAGAAGGCATTGTGACGACAGACTTGGGGAATAACAGACCAGAATCCAAAACCACCCTTTCATGTTTTTTTCTGTGAAGACTGCACATAAGGCAGATAATAGAGAATCAAATGTCCTTCTGCCTGTCCCACACATTAAGCAAGACTAGGTTTGGTATAGTATTGCCAATAATCATTGGGAAGAAGAAATGCACCAATACAGTTTGTCGCATGTGTCTTACAGGTATCTGCACAGGGGCCGCTGGCTGTGCAGGAGTGCAGGGTACCATCACAACACACAGCGAAATACAACCCAAATACAACCTTTGGGAAAGGTAAATGCTGGCTTTTAAAATTTGTTTCATACTTCTAGGAGTCACTGCTGTACAAATACATTGGTGGTAGTGCAAACATTCAGTCTAAAAGCTACTAGTCTCATGCTCAAACCTTGATCATGGAGAATTAAGCCACTTAATCCAATTTTCTCTAAAATTTGTCACTTACTTTTGTAAGTCTCATTAAGGCTCATGCAAATATGCATCATCATAGAATCAGTCTGAAATATTATGTAGGGCACCACAGTATATCAAAGCACTATTTTTAAAACATGGGTTTCTCTTACTATATAGTAATCTCAGGGATGGAAATAAGCCTACATGTGTGCTGCAAAAGTCTTCCTACACACAGCTACATCACCAGAGGCACATGTGAGGGGAAAGTAAATTATGAGCACTAGATTACACACCATGCTGACACAATGCTGAGAGCAGGGGGTGTGAGCTACTTCTGCCAAATTTACACGACTCTGAGAGGTGGTGTCCTTCCCTCCAAGATGTACTGTCTTCCTCCAAAAGCAAGCGCCGTGCCTGCATCAGAAGCCTCTGCTGACACAACTGGTCTGGTGAACACAGCACCCCAGCTCTGATCCTTACATCCCAGCTCTGCACTTCCCAAGGCTTTTGTCAGCTCCATCACCAAGTATTGCAGTGGGTTCCTCCACTACCATGCCATTAATAGTATTTTGTCTCACAGAAGAGTTATGACACATCCCTTTCTAAAAACCGCCTTTCTAAATTTCAGTGGGTATAGCAACAATAATTTTAAAATCTATGCTATTTAGGAATATCTGCTTAGTGGCTGTCAAGGTATATATTAAACTTTTAAAATTTCTGATTACCTGATAAGATATACTACGGTATAACATAGTACCATAGTACCATAGTATATCATAGTATATCATCATACATTCCAGAGAAACAAATATTTTTTGTGGTGAATGTTCTTACCACAAAGCTCTCTGGTACATTTTTTTTTTTTTCCTGAACTCAAGAATTCACATGAACCTGCTTCGTAAAACAAAATCTAGGGGAAAAAAACAGAGCCAAAACCAAAACTGAAAAAGTACCTCTTGGGAAAGTACTCAGATGAAGAGAAAGAATTTTTTACCCACAGACCAATATGGACCATTAAGGATGTGCCAAACTGATACTCACTTATCTAGGTTAATGGTCATAATGAACCATCTGTTGCTATGAAACTGTTTAAAATCTATTGTGTCTATTGAATGTAAGGAAATGTACCTGTAAAACCACTTACAACATGTGCCTGAGCTCCATTAGAGAACATGAATGCCCAGAATAGAGGTACTGATTTTAAAAATATAACAAATATCTGTGAAGATTTTTGCTTCTTGCAACCATCTATTTCCTTCCAAGCTTCTCAGTAAAAAAAAAAAAAAAAAAAAAAAAAATAAAATG
>VXBB01002362.1:478371-499262 GCA_013399915.1 Illadopsis cleaveri
AAAAAAAAAAAAGTTTGATTGTTTATCAAACTTATTTTCATTCTAATGTGTTTTTCATATGGGCACCTTCTCAAGAGTTACAGCCATGGAAAACTTAGATACATTGACAAGTTGCTGAATGGTGCAGTTTTTGGTGGGCTAGGCCACTGTTTATCTTTTCTTAAGGATAACAGTGAGTTTTTGCCTTGAGACCACTCAATGGTTTAATATGTGCCAGGAATTTGCCATGAGTCACAATCTGACAAATACCAATGGCAAGGTCCTATTGATCTTGCTTTGAGCAATTGATTCCAAAAAGTAGAAGCTACACAATTTTGAGAAGTCAGAGCACCTTGCCAGTAACTTCTATGGACAGAGTGGCCTGTTACTGAATTCAGGCCCCTTCCAATAACTGACCAATTTTATTTGAAGCTAACTTCAGATACCTCTACCCTATCCTGAAATCTACAGGGCATGTATATATGCAGGAGCATAGGTGTCCAAGTCTAGCATTTACACTGCAGTGAAGCCTCCAATATTTTGTCTCATTTCCCTATTCATTAAGTGCTTATACCTTCACAGTGCATCAATTTCTATTGTTGCAGCTTGCAAAGTCACCTAAATTCACATATCACTGGACCCAAACATATCTATTTCAATGACAAATAAAAGTATCAATGGTACATATCTGTTCCCCTTGTCTCCAATGAGAAAGATGAAGGGAGGAACGAGGTTTGACATAAGCCTGGGTAAGGTAAAGGGTACAGTCGGCCACATTCAGCTTCATATATTTAGAAACTGTAGGGATAGTGGCCTCCCAGGGTCTACACCTGCAAAACCCATGGAAAGACAGACAGTGTTTCTCATGAGCCAGGACCCAAGACCCAGATGAGCATGGTTCCAGTGGCACCAAGCACAGTTTGTTGCTCAGCCCTGATGGCTGATGGTGTCCTTCTTCAGCATCAAGATCCACTGAGGTCTAAGCAGCTGAAGGAGAAAGAAACAGAACAGTCAAGTCAAATTTCTGTGACATTCTGCAGTAGAAGTGCTATGTCCCAGTCATATTACCAGCAATGTAAAGAAACTGCACTCAAATTATAATCTGAAAAATAAAGAATGTCCAGAATTAAACAAATAAATCAATTCTAAACTTTGTGTCATGAGTATGTGTTTGAGAATTGTGATTTACAAGTCATCAGCCAGCTGCCCTGGCCCAACCATTTTATTCTGGAAGACTCAACTGCAAATACAGTAATAAGGACTTTTAAAGTTATCTCTGAAGTATCTACACTTTATCCTTTTAGATTTTTAATGGATTTTGCATGATATGTACTATTTTTGAGAACTGAAGTGCTACTTCTACTATTTCCAGTTAAATGAAATCTTTAAAATAGAAGGAATGATAAAATAAAAATCTAAAATTATATTTAGCATTCTGACTGCAATTAGGGCATTCAATTGATTTCTGAAGTTCCCACATGAGTGATCTACAGTGATATCATTCAGTACAACAGTAACAGGTGCCGAAAAAGTAATTTTAAACAAATGAATTTTATCACATTATCTGTTTTTTCCCTATTATAGCCAACATTCCAAGTACTTCCGTGCAATTATCTAAATGAAGGTATATAAAAAAATACTTTGTTCCAAGATGTATTTCCATTTTTCATTACAAGATCACTGGAGTAACAGCATTGTTTACTCCTTTTCTACAGAAGGGTTTTATCACTGCTTGAAGACATGAAGAAGATAGTGTAAGAAGCGTACATGAATCCTATATTTTAAACTACACTTTTACTACAAGAATAAAATATACAGAAGAACTAGAAGGGACCTCCAAATGACACCTAATACATCCTCCTGCCTGCAGGAAGCAGTTTTTCAAGTACTCTGATCTTACAGATCTCCAATTGAGATGGAAACTCCAAAGGCTTGCCAAGCAATCTATTCCCTATCCTCACCATTAAAGTTTTCTGTAATTTTAAAAATAAATCTTCTCTGCAGTAATTAAGCCTATTACTTCTTGTTCTATCAAACAGAGGCAAAGGAAATAGACTGTTCTTTTCCTCCTTGGAGCAACCTCTTGTATTATAGCATCTTCGTTCTATCTTTTCTGTCAGACTAAATGAACACAATTTATATCTTTTTTTTCTTTTAGGTGACAATTTCTACAAGTCTGTCTTTTTTGTCACTCTCCTTTGGACTGTTTCCAGTTTACTATCTTCTTTCCTCAAGTCTGATGTCTAAAACTGGACATGGTGTTATAATTCAATATGAAATTAAGATTTGTTAGTCCCAGATTTCATCTGATTATTTAAGTAATGAAGCTAATCACCTCCCAGGAGAAGGATACCAAAGCTCTCATTCTAGCAATTGTCCTGCTGGAAACCAAAGTTGAAAGTTAGATTAATTAAAGCACAGTTCAGTGAAAATCAATCTAAGAAGCTTGTTTTCCTTTTGGATTTGTGTCTTAAGCCTGACTGACGAAACATCTAAGAAAGCACAAACTCTGATTCAAGTTTGTTTCCATCACACTTTCTATGAGCTTTCTGGTGTCAGCACGAAGAGTGAAACTCCTATGAAGTCTTTCCCTCAGTGCTGTTTATCTGCCTGTAACAGCATCTTTCCAGATTCATGAAAACACAAACAGGGAAGCTGCCCAGGTATGAGCATCCTCTGGGATGACAGCTGGAGTAGATGGGGAAAGAAGGAGCAGGAGGTGACAGTGACTGGACCAAAAACAGCTGGTGCAGGTTTTAATAGCTGATTCAGTATTAGGCTGTGATTTTACAACTACTTCTGTTGACTCTCACAAAACAGCCCCTACCATAAGCCCACCTCACCAGCTATTCTGAACAACAGCATGATTTCCTAAGCCCTGCTTCTCAAAGAGACTATATCGTTTCTTTGCAACAGTTGTGAGCTATATAAACAATATTTTATTACACCCTATCTTGGTGTATAGATTTTAGATCTCCTGTTGTATTAAAGCATTTTAAGATTTCAAATGAGACATGCACGTGAGAACATCTACTTCTTTCTTTCTTTCCTTCTTTCCTTCTTTCTTTCTTTTTCATTCATTCCTTTAGCACAGCTGTAGTGCTAAGGAATTTAATTGCTCTACTCTTCTCCCAAGACAAAAATATCTGTGCTTTTGAGAGAAGGATCCTGACATTCAACATGCTGTCACTTTTTTTGTTCTTACAGTAGTTTTAGCAATAAATTCTGTTGTATATAGGTGGAGCCACTCAAGGATTATACAAGATATTAATTACGTGAGACAAAAGGTCAGCCTATTTGTTTATTCCTGGAGGGCTAAGGAATGAATACTTGTGTCACCAATGATGATATCAATTCCACTGTTAAGAGTTATGATTGTGACTCTAGGATTTTGGTCATAAATAAGTAAGAGGGTAGTGGTATTTCTATGTGCATTAATTTGAAAAACTTCTGTAGCAGACAACATTTTATGTAATTGCTATTTTTAAATATGTTTGATATTTCAACATTGAATACATTGAAGGTTACATTGAATATTGGGGATTTCAGGAACAATGGCATGAAACTTGAACAGTACATCAGCCTTAAGAAGCTGCTTTAACCTATTGAGGAATTGTCATGTTTGCTTATAGTTACTCCGATAACTTTGATATTAAGAACTACACACACTGTTAATTTCAAGAAGCTGTCTTGCTGTTATGAACCACTTCTTCAAAGACGTCTACTTTCTTTCCTAGTGACTATAGAAGAACTTTGGAGGTTATTCCTGACATCAACTATCCAACATTAGGTACTTAACATGGCCTCCCTTTTTTTCTTTGCCAGAGTTAAGACACTTAAAATACAGTATGTAACATGATCAGTGAAGGGTGGGAGCCAGATGACCAAATGGGAGAGATGTAAAATCTCATGAAAAGATTTTCTACAGAGCAAGCAGTGACTGACCTGACAAATAAATCCGAGTGAGACTAGAGACAAAGCTGCTTAAACTTTGAATGAAGAAGGCTGAAGATTGGCGTAGGAAGAAAGAGATGTGTTAGTGAGAGAGAAAATCAGCTTGTCTTGGCTATGTAAGAACAAAGATAAGGACTGAGATATTACTGGAGGAACTGGAAGTGATTGGCAAAATGACTGGAGCCTTGAGCTTCTAGGTCAAGGTTTTACTAAATAAAAAGATGTTAAACAGAAACCCTGATGAACAACCCTATAAACTAAATTAGGAGAATTGGAGCAAGACACAGGGACAGGGACAGGTATTAGGGCAGACTGGCTGAAGTTGGGGAGACAGTGGCAGACAAATACATAGTGGGGGAAAAAGGTAGAAAGGTGTCTCAGCCTCAAGATTTATTTGTTGTTAGAAAATGTGCTTTTCATCACCACTGAAGCTGGCCACATGAGAAGAGTAGACTACTTATAAGCTATTCCATCACATTCGGCTAGCAGAAGTGTGGTGTCTCCACACAGCATAGCAAAACAGAGCTTGTTCACTATGAAAATCTTCTCCTTTTAATAGGTCTTGACTGGACATATAGTCAAAGTTTCTAGAGGTAAATAAAGCTGCTAGGTTACCTACTTTGGTCTCACATTTACACAAACACCACAGACTCTCTTTCAGTAAAGACGGGAATATTTATGTTTGAGTTCTTATTTGAAGACGGATACAGGATTGGTAGTTACACTATTTAAAATTTCCACACCACTCTTATCTGAATTTGACTTTACTTTTGAAACACTGGTACTTTACATGCCTTTTTTTCTATGCACGCAACAGTTCTGTTCTACCCATAAAATTATTTGGTGTAAGCAAGCTTCTGTCTTCATAAAATTAATTCCATAAAGATATTTACACACCAACAATAAAAAAGCAAGCTCACATTTCCTACCATTTTTTTCTTTCTTTCAAATGTCTTCCTGGGAATAGGGTAAATTTCTAAAGTAGACAAGATTGTGAACAAAGAACCCATAAAGTTTTGCTTAAACCACAGTGACAAATTGTTTTAACATTGTTTAATATTTAAATACATTGAATGCATATAATGTAACTAAATAAAATGTGGGATGAATTTGCAGAACTTTCAATACTTGGGTTTTGCTGGTTGTGACCATGTAAACAGGATGTAATGTTTACTTACTATAAAGCTCATGTCAAGGACATTGTAAAGCAACATTTTTCAAATAGAAATTAGTTAAAGACCAAGGAAAAGGCAAGTAGCACACCAGCTTCTTACAGGTGCAAAACTAGCCTACTGAATTAATGCAGTGAAAAAATATTCCGGCAAGTGTACAACCTGCTTTAACCTGCGAATTTGGAACAAGGCATTGTGAGATACGAGACATTTTTGCTACTTGGCACCAGTTCTTGGAAGATTCAAAAGTACTGCAGAGCTTCACCATCTCCAGTGAGGCACTTATTGGTACTTCCTTACATTTCTATGAACCTAAACTTTGCCACAGGGCAAGGAATCTTAGTCTTATTATCTTGACAGCCCTTGAAATCTGCTAGCTCACCTCATAAGTCTAAACGAGATTCCCATTACAGGAAGCTCCCACCCTGCCCCACCTGCAGGCTGAAGCACAACCCCGCCATCAAGAGCTTGGAAAAAGGCAGCTGAAGACAAGAGCAGTTGGCACAAGCCAGGATATGCTCCTCAGCATGCCCCAGTGGCACAGCAAGTAGGAAACTCCCCTGGAATGCAGCCATTCCCCACTAGCTTGCTTGGGCAGCTTCCTGATCAGAGGTTGCTGTGAAATCCACTCCCACTTCTCCTCCCACACTGCTGAAGAAGTCTCTGAACCTTGAGCTGGGCTGGGACTTCCTCCAGGCAAAGGGCATCCAGAATTATGCAGTGTGATGCAGAGCAGAGGAACAAATAACCTGTCTCCAGCATTTCAGCCATAGAGTAAGTGGGGGTGGAAGCATTCCTATCATGACCTGCCTGTTGACACAACTCCAGAGGAGAGAGTAGTTCTCATCCCAATTCATGCTACTTGAGATGATTAAAAAGAAAAGCCAGACAACCAAACAGGATATCAATTCCTTACACTTAATGCCTCTGCTAACTTGTTCTCTAATCTTCATCTGCAACATAAAGCCTTCAAGGGCCACTCCATCTGTGCCAAAACATGGTGCTACTGGTTGTTATAAGGACCTACAACTGCTCGTCACTGCTTTGGGCCATCCACTTGTCATTTTCACCTACCTGCCAAAACGTGGCAATTGAACATCAGACAAACAACGCAATTGAGATGAGGGACAGAGACAGAAAATGGCACAATGTTTGGAGAAAAAAACATGGCTTAGAAGTTCAGGGTCATTTTCCCTTTTCCTGTACATGTTGATTCATCAGACTTCTATTTCTTCTCCCTCCTTTATCTCAGGCATGTTTGCAGCTTCAACCCAATCTTTTCAAGTTTCTCTCTGTTCCTGAGAAGGGCCATAGTGGTAGGAGGTCCAGAATAAGAAGATGAGGTTGTTCTTCTATTCGCATGCCAGTAAACAAATTCACAGACAGAACTTAGCATGCATTATATAATGACATGCAGTCAGAATTTGTACCCGACATGGATTTGGTACAACACTTGGAAAATTATTTAGAACCTGTCAGCCAACTTAATCTAAAAGTTCTGGAGCTATTTGAAAAGCAAGCTTGCTAAAGTGTAAATATGGCTCTCCTTAGAGCCATTTTTCAGTAAGAACACTGAAGGCACTTACTGCATTTAAATGCTGAATGCACCACTGACTCATGTATTGACCATGACCAGTTCATACATAGTAGAGTCCCCAAACACAGCTGGCATTATCAAGTTGGTAACTTACACCTAACTCAGCAAGGCTGAGAGTTGTTGTCCCAATTGCAAATGCAATGCAAACTGCACTGCAAACTTCTTTTAAGTGCTTCAATTCACTCTCAAACAAGTAAGGAGAAATATCAAGGGAATGTGAGGGTGGGATCCATCTCATCCACCTTGACATATCTACATCAATGAAGTTTAGAGAGTGATTCATCTGACTAAAAGTAGATGCCTGCTTTAAAATGAGTTGACTCACTTTATGGATAATATTGACTGTTTTGACTATATTCCCATTGACCATGACTTCAGGGCTATCAGCTGCCTCTACACACTCTAAAACAGGAAAGAAATTCAATGAGTTTGACTGAAGGCTAGAGATATTCCAGGACATGATCAAGTAATCTAGTAGCTAACATAGACTGTTGTCCAGTTCTCATTTTAGAGGAAATATCAATGATTCTACAGAGACATCACCACAGCAGAAATTATACCAAGATAATATAGACAGTCATCAAATAGGCATTAATTAAAAATTAGGGGAAAAAAAAGAGATAGAAAGGAATGATTTACTTTTAAAATCTTCCATAAATATAAAGCTGTATTTTTTACAATGTTGTTGTATGCTGTGCATATGCATACCAGCCATATATACACCACTCATGAATATTCACTAAGAACCAATAAAGTATTTTTATGTAATCAAAGTCCTGGCACATTAGGAAGATCATATGATTGATAGTTTTCAGATTATATCATAGGCTTTAAACTATTGCTTATAAAAAGATTCCGATCTTGAAATTCCAAAGCTATTCAAATAGAAATTATTTTCTTAACTATGGGAAAAAAGACTTGTAAGTGACTACTTTTTTTGTAGAACTATACTCCTGCGACCAGCATGTGAGTGATGCTTTTAGTATATGGACTGAATATGGCATGGCTTTCGGCTCACAGAACCTCTACTAAAAAACCTGAAGAGCCACATAATTTTTCTTACAGAGCATGATATAATTTAATCCAAACGTTGAAATCTGATAAATATTTTTTCTTTCCCCATTTGGCAAATCTGATTTCCCCTTCCCCATAATTCTAATAAAATATAAGCCAGCATGTTAATTTGTTAACATACTACTGGGGACAGGAAGAAGGTCTATATGCTAACTGTTTCATCACAGAGAGAGAGGCATTATCAAACTAATGATTAAATGCTGTATTTAAGACAAAATACAAGAAACATTTTCAAATTACCAAAAGTTAAAAATAAGGAGGATTTTTTTCTTAAATATAAGGATTATCCACTCACTTGTATTTGTCCTGTTACCTGTGGAAGCTGCTACAAAACTGTGAACGATTACACTGGAAGAAGGAAAAATAATATATTCCATTAAAGAGGTATCATGTTTACTAATTTTTAGTGACACAAAAAGTTTTCTTATAAAATGGATAGAATTTGATCAGTCATAAAGAGATAATGACTTTTTCCCAAGCACTATGGGTAGAATGTGCATACTTTTTAACAAAATACTAATGTATATTAGCTTTTCATTCTATACAATTATTCTTGTAATGCATACCTACATTTGCAGCCCTGCACATGTACAGCCCTGCACAGAGTGCAGCAACATCACCTTCTCATATAGTTTTGCTAATGCTGAAGTTAAGCAGAGTGTCTGAAAACAGAAATTAGCACCAGTTAGAAGACAACTATCATCTAACTCCAAAAAGGTACCAAATGCAATCATGTACACTAGCTACAGGTATGCATTAACTATTAGCAGATAGGACTTTTCACAAAGGAAAACAATGATTTAAAGTCCTGAAAACAATAGGGCCACTCCAAAACATCTGCCACTTCCTACAACCTCCAATCTCATCTTAGGACAACAGAAAAGGTCCCTCAAAGCAATCCTGATCAATCATCCTCTTATGTCTTTCATGTCTTCAGGGGAGAAGCCTGCACTCTTTGAAAATAGATCCATTCTTTTTAAAGTTGACTATTAAGAACTAGATTCAGAAAGGTATTCAGACCTTAGGGTTCTTCATTGAAACTTGCAGTTCTCACATGAAAATCCAGCTGCCATCTGTCAGTGTTGAAATGTGTAGGTGCCTCATCTTTGGCACTAGAGCTCTCTCACATTAAGGGTTTGAGCAGATCTGCAGTGGTAAATTATTGCCATTTGCTGGTCTTTCATCCTCTTCTCTGATGGACAGGTTGAAAGTGATCCCTGGAGGTCTGCTAGTACAACTTCTCATTCAAAGCATCTCCAACTAAAGCATCTTGCTCAGTCAGGTTTTGAATTTCTTCAAGGAGTGAGATTCCACAATATTGAATGAAAGTCCATTCCAGCATTTGATTATATTAACAGTGAAAATGTTTTTCCTTACAGGCAGAATTTCCTGTATTGGAACTTGTGTCCATTAGCTCTTCCTGTCACCACACATCTCTTAAGAAGTTTGGATCTCTTTCCTATATTCACCCTATCACACTCAGCTCATACACTTCAGCCTGTGTTATCTTAGTGACACTACTGCATTCAAAACCATGTGTCAGTCTCTTGTGCTGGGCAGCAAAAAGAGTACTCCAGAAGCAGTCTCACAAGCACCAGAGAGAGAGAACAATTACTTCCTTAGACCTGCTGGTTACAGCTTGCTAATGCAATGTGGGATGAGGCTGACCTTGTTTACCTCAACTGCCAACTCGTGCTCGTTGTGTCCACAGGTCCCTTTCTACAAAGCTGCTCTTCAGTCAGTTCACCTCCAGCATGTGCAAGACTTCCCACCTGTCTTTGCTGAGCTTGGTGAGACTCCTGGAAATGCATTCCTCCAGCCTGTCTTGGTCCCTCTGAGCCAACAGCCCTGCCCTCTGGCATACCAATTCCTTCCCTGAAGGCTGGTATCATCCATGAATCTGCTGATAGTGCAAGCTCTCCTATTAGATCAGATCATTAGTAGTGAAGACACCAAACTGCATTTACCCCAGAATCTGTCCCTGAGGAGGACTGCCACAAACAACCAGCTGTGGGATGGACTTTGTACTGCCAATCACAACCTGTCTCACCTTGAATTTCAACCAGCTTTCCATCCACTTCATAATCTGCTTATCCTGTCAACATCTCAGTATTTTGACTGGTAGGATGCTATCAAAGACTTGGGAAAAGCTCTGCTAAAGTCAAGGTAAACAACATTCACTACTCTTCCCTCATCCATAGAATCACAATGATCAATCAATTAGGTTCATCAGGGGCAATTTGCCCATGGTAAATTCACGCTGACTATTTTTAAACACCTTCCTGCAGTTCATGAGCTTAGAAATGGTTTCCAGGAGGAAAAATCTTCCAGACGATTGAGGTTAGGGTTCTTAGCTTGTAGTTGCCTGGATCCTCTTTCTCAGCCTTCTTGAAGATGAGTATGACATTTCCCTCTTCTGTCCATCACGGACCTCTCCAGCCACCGGAGTGAAGTTGATGGGCAGCATCATGGGCTAGATTTTGAATTTGCAGTCAGTCTGGAGTGTCCTGTTCATCTGTACCACCTTTGCTTACCTTTCTTGACTTAGAAGGGACCAGTTCTGTGTTTTGAGAAGGTTGTTCTTGAAGGTCAACTAGCTGTGCCAGGGCAACTGACTGTCTCTCATGCGATCCTGTCCAGCAGATTCCCAAACAAGTTCAAATTTGCCCTTTGGAAGTCAAGTCATGGCAATTTTATCATTTTTCTTTTTTATCTCAGGATTTTAAACTATACAAACTCAGAGTTGCAGCCAAAGCTGACTTCAACCTCTACACCCTCAGACAAATTGTTCATGAGTAGTAAGTCCAGCCAGGGCATCTCCTCTAGTTACCTCATCAATCACCTATGTCAGGAAATTGTCATTGAATTTTCTGCACTTAATCCATGCTTCAAGTACTGACATGTTTGGAACCTGGTGTTCCACAGAACAAGGAGTTGCACTTTCACTGTTCTGACAGCAGAGATCTCACATCAGCTTCAAAAACTGAATATCCTTATCACCTGCCACAGGGAATCATGGGGAGAATGCTTCTTTAGCACAGCTGTAGTGCTAAGGAATACTGTGGCTCTGATGAAAAAGGCTACTATCAGATCCCAAGGATAAATGTGATGAGCTTAGAAATGTGGTGCCAAGGCCTCTTGTGACAGGCGCTACCGTCATCACCTCTACTGAGGCTAGGAGTGGACAAGGAGACTAAGTATTCTCAGGTTGTTGGTGCTAGCTCACAGAGCAGCCCTACTCATGTTGAATCCTATCCACTCACCAGTGCCCAAGGAACACACACCACACCAAGACTGACCAGGGCCAAGGCTGGCATGTTTGCAGTCACTTCATGTAGGCTTTTACCAGGTGCAACAGTACTGGATATGACTCCCTGCTGCCATATTTCACTTGCCAATGAGCTTCCTTTGTAATTTCATGTGCCCAAGATGTCTTGACATAGTGAGGATTAGAGCTGCTTACGTGAGGGAAGACTCCTTAGGAGAATGGCCCCATATTGATTCAGAAATTAAGAGTTTTGTCAGTTCACAGCTCCTGCCATTTAATGTGGCCATAGAATTCTGAATTTAATGATATCCTTGTAACTTGCCAAGTTTGTAATTCTGCTGTTCAAGCTCCTGAACTTGTTCTAAAATAACGACGAATTGAACATTTATCAGAAATACAATCCCTTCTGAGCAGTTAAGGCTCCTGATTTGCACAGGAGATGACAGGATCCAGACTTTTTAAGCCATGCTGAGTGAAAAGCTGTCTTTGGAGAAAACTTGTAGAGGCACAAGTTTTCATATCTTGAAAGTCTAATAAACAGAAAACAACTCTCTCCCTGTCTGATACTCACTCACCTCAGCACCATCCCCAAGAGAAATTTGTGTTGGGCACTCCTTGAATCATATCCTACACAAAAGAGGGGAAAGTCTCTGAGCTTGAGTAATGGGAAATTGTTGGTCCTGAAGGTAAGAGGAAGCCAGGAAGCATTTATATTCTTAAGCAAAGCTCTTTCAGTTACCTCCATGCAAAACTTTATACATAAAAATCCCGTAATGTTATTGAAGATGTCACAAATATACAGTTAAGGTATGTTTTTAGATTACAGGAAAGTTCTCTAGAAATAGGAAAATACCTTGTGTGAAAACTGAGTTTGGTGTCAATTGAAGGATCATGTTCAGTATCTCCATTTTTAAAAATGATCTGTTTCTGATTTTTTCTACCATTTAAAACAATTAAAACTTCAAATAGCCATTTGGAAAAAAGATAAAAAGGACTTCAAGGATTTTAAGTGAAATTAAAAACTTTAATGGATGTTAACTGTATGTGAAACACCAATGGCTACAGTTAAAGAAAAACTGTGATGCTGCTGTCCCAATTCAGTCTTGGCAGTTCTGAAGCACCTGGCTCCTTTTATATTACATGAAATGTGGAACCGAGGCCTGTTTAGAAGGAAACTGGAGTAAAGCAAGAGAGAAATTCTATCACAACAGCAAGTGCTTTATTTAGTGCTTCTCAGTTGCATGTGAAGCACAATAGCTGGGCTAGAAAAGTATGGACTTTTACCTAAAATATGACATTTTTGCTTTTAAAAAGAGGGAAAAAAAGGTGAACCTGTTTCTTTATTTCCATTCCTGACTTCCCGTATCCTCTGCTCTACTTGCAATTTATAATGTTTTATTGTAAAAAAAAGATTTTTCACTGAATAAAATGAATTTACTTAAATTTGACTACTCTGAACTTGCCTCAAGGTCTAAACTGCACATTTCTTCTCCATTCCTATGCAGAGGCATTTGATTTGTCCTTCTGGAGCCTTCCAAGGCTTTCAAGAAATTTAAAGGTCATACCTGTACAGGGACTCTTACACAGGATTAGCCATTGTGTTATTCTGCAGAAACCAAGCCACTAGCAGTGAAGACAGAGGTGGTGTGAGGATGATGATGCTGCCCTACTCTGGACTTCAGACAAACCCTTTTGCATCACTGGAATGGTAAAATTTCCACTGTGAGCTGTTAAAAGAGCTACCTCTCCCCATTTTTCTAAAGCTCAGCATAGATTTGATATAATTGCATGGGGAAGCAGAGGAGTTCTAATTGAAAATCAACAGTTAAAAGTCTGTGCTTCTTTTTCAGTTGCTTAACTTTACTGTTTGCAACACAAAATTATAATCTGGGATTAACTCCAACTTCATTCTCCCCTCCACACTTACAGGGGTGTTATGAATCTCCAGATAGATATTCTGTAGCTCCAGTGGCAAAGTGCTGCTCAGAGGAGGTTGAGGAAGTGAAAGATGGAAAGAAGTCTAAAATGGATGCAAATTACCAAGAGTTAAAACCAACAGGTCTATGGGAGGGCAGCAGTAGACAAGGAAGTGTTCTGGTACTTCAGCATTAAGGTAATGTTGACTGAAAACATTAATCTTACCAAAATCAAGCTTGTGATATATGTCCTCTGTCTCTCTCATTAATATGAAAACATGTGGGAAGTATACCACTCCTACAACATCCCTTAGTTGCAAGACTTTAGATGTGGAATTTATTTCATACATGCATTTATTTTCAAACTTGTCTACATAAAAATAAAGGGGGGAAAAAAGCATATAGGTAAAGAAAATCTAAATATAGATGTGCCATGGTCCAAAAGGTCCTATACTAGATTCTTCGTAAGTGGAGGAGAGAAACTTATTTCCTAACCTCAGCTGTGAAAATATCCAGCAGGCTCTCGTTATGCTCAACTTCCCTCCATCTCCAAGGCCTGCACACTCCAAATTTTAGGTCTTTGGATGCAGTGCAGTTTGGGGGCAAACAGACTGAAAGCTGGCAACAGAAGGAAAATATAACATGGTTATTAACAGCCAAAAAGACTTTTCTAACTAATTTTTGTATTATCTGTGTCCATCCCACACGGACATGCTGCATATAAAATGAAAGTTAGTTTTCTATTTCTGTTTTCTTAAAAACACCACAAGATGACAGTTGTACCCCACCTTCCCTGAAAAAGAAGTAAGAGCACAGTTAACAATTCAGCCAGGCGCACTCCTTTCAAAATGCCTGTGACAACTGGGCTAAGCAAACTAGAGGAAATATTTATCAAAAAAGCCACCACATTATCACCTTTTTAAAGAGCAACAAGGAAGTGTTAGCAGCACCTAATTGCCTTGACTTCAGATTTCTTCTACTCGCTCACCAGTGCTAACAAGGGAGACAATGTTCTGTCCTGCTGTTGTTATCTGATTAGAGTGGATGCTGGAGCCTTTGAAGGAGGACTGGAGGAAGAAGGAGTCCTGTCTTTCTCTGATTCTTATTTCTACATTCTCTTCCACTCATGATGCCCTTCACACAGTGGTACCAAGTCCATTTAAAATACAATTTTTTGTCCTGTAAATTTTCAGCTGAATTAATCTTTATCTATGTTGCAGTACAGGTGTGTGAAAAGCTAATGCCAAGAGGAAGGAAGGAAGGAAGGAAGGAAGGAAGGAAGGAAGGAAGGAAGGAAGGAAGGAAGGAGAGGATGAACATGTATGATGTGCTTCTTTTTGAAGGCAGCACCTAGTTTAAACTAATAAAAATTGTGGAACAACTTGTTGTTACCTAACTACTAGGAGCGGTTCCAGAACTTGCCATCAGTTTTAAGTATTTAGTACATAACTGTAGAAAGCCACTCTGCTGGAAGGCAAAGCTATCACTAACATTCTGAAGCTAGCTACTCAGACCACAAATGCTACAAAGAGTTACTAGTTTAGCAAGTCAACTACTGCATTAGGTTAGCAACATCATTATCTAAATTATTTACCTGCAGGTTTTCAGCATCAGGTATTTACCCAAAATCTCAATTGTTCTTATAAGGAAACAGCACCATGAGACCATGTTGGTCAAGAGGAGATGTGGATACTTTGCACACATATTTTCATGTCTCAGAGGTGATCCCATGAAAAAACTGCCTCCTTTAGTTACATTGCATTCCGTATTTTGGGGAGATGTGAGCTTTTATATCAAAACTTGTCCAACAAAAGAGTTAGGACCTGTCTGTTAAGATTTTTTAAGGGGCTCCTAAAGAACATGGAATATTTGTTCCCAAATAATTTTATGTATGCAGAGTTTTAAGTTAATACACAATCTGGTACACAATTCAAGAGTTACTTCCTGTAGTAGCTAGTTTGTGGTAATGACATGTCATTTCTGTAGATTGTGTAAACTGCTGGCTCTGTTTTCATACTTCAATAAAATCAGTTTGCAGAGGTGTACTTCTCCTTTAATTACAATTAGGCAGAAGTTCAAACAACAAAACTTTATTGCTCATGTCTGTAAGTTAAATAACAATTGCAAAGTATAAAATGTTTTAAATCAATATAATAATGTGCAAAACACTGCTAAGTTCTATTGAAATTACAGTGTACTTCCAGAAGTGACTGATGTGCAAAGGAGTAACACAAGTACTGTCTGCTTGCAATTCTTCCATCTCCTCTTCACATACCCTTACTTCTTGTCTAAGTGGTTCATCAGAGAGTATAGGAGAAAGAGCTTATTATGGCTAAATTCTGGGATCAAGCACTACAAATGTATATACATTCAAACTGTGCTTTGTATCTTATATCCAGACCAAAAAATGTTAACAATCTATTCCTCTTCCAACTTTACAAACATGCTGAAAACTCATTCTTTAGAGATCAAGATATATATTAAGTACTTTAAAATAGTAAACCCTCACTAAAAGTTAATCGGCAACAGTTAATTGGCTACAGAATATGAACTCAACTGGTGAGTTTCTTCACAAGTATCTTTACTTACCATCTTTGAGTAGTGAATTGGCAGCAGTTTTGTCCAATTAATTCTGACATGAATGAAGGACGATATAGCAAACTGTTTAATCAGTACTTAAATCCTGACTATTTTTAAACATCCATAAGACATTACACAGAATACTAGTACTCCTGTTTTAAGAGATGATCCAACATTTTCTGAGGAATGGCGCTCAACTCCTGCGGTCCAGTTCCAACAGATATACATGTATATACAAACCCCTTTTAGGTAGTTGAGTTTAGGTCTTGGAAGTAATGCTGTGTGCCTGAAAGAGCTCCTGTTCTCTGGCTGATAGGTAGGGGCACCAGCACAAAGAACAGTGCACAAGTGAGGCTGGTACAGTGCTGCATTTGATAGTTTGCGCTCCAAACGTGCCACCCAAGATAGCTGGCCTGCAGTGGCCTCTCCTCCTGACACACCCAGGCTCCTGCACATGCCTATTTGCTACTTCCTTTCCAAATGTTAAACTTCCCATGACTTTATTTACATTTACAAAGCTGTGGGTGTTAATATTTACAGCTACTCCATATTAAAGGTCACAAGCTTTACTAAGGCAGTAACAACCCAATTAGGTGATCAGTGGCTTTGCTATAGCTAATTTTAAAATTTGTTCCTAACATCAAGTGCAAGTAGTCTGGTGTGGCAATGGACAAAACTTCATCAGACAAGACACCCACTTTCAGAACACCTAGAGAGCTGCAGTGTTTCAATGTGCATGACAGCTTTATAAAAGGCTGGTGACTGCATAGCATATGTCTCGTGGTGGAGTTCTGTCATGCACGAAGGCAGGGGGAGATGTGCTGAGCTACCTAAAAGGCCATATAAAATCCTGCCCACCAATTTTTCCTTCAAAAATTTGCTAACATCTCCATCCCCTCACTTTCCATGCAAAGATAGTGAAGAATACTGAGGCTGCTTCAACAATTTATTTGAGAAGTGCCTGATTCTCTCCAGTCAGCATTGAACCAACTGCAGGCATATAAAAGTTAGCTTCCCTGACCTCTATACTCAGGAACCATAACTGGCCACTGAAACCAGCAAGAATAAACAAAAAGCAAGTCTGTCTTTCTGCCTCCTCCCAGAACCAGAAGAGCACCAAAAAGCAGACCTTTGGTGACTCTTCATTACAACAGATATGCAGTATATCATCCAAATACCCAGTGGAGTCTTTAATGAAAAGTTTTTTTACAGAACCGTATTACCGAATTCTAGCCATAAACCTCTCTATTCTACAGTAATTGTGCTTGTGAAGATCATATACTGGAATTGGAAACTCTTCCCTCTGCCCAACTAGGTTTGGGGTGGGGTTTGTTTGTTTGCTCTGTTTGTTCGGGGGTTTTTTGAGGTTTTTCTTGTGCTTTCCCCTCCCCTCAAGAAAGAGGCATGTGACCATGGAGTAACCCTTGGTGTTCTAATCAGAAGACATGTCTCAAACATTTTGTGACAATGAGATGTGGAGGGGGTAAGGAGAAATAAAGCAAACAGCTATGTAAAGCTCTTCTATCATTCTCAGATAGAATGTTCCATTCTTTAAATGATGGTCTTTGCAGAGTTCCTCCTACCTGAGGCAGGAGCAGGGACATTCAGGCTGGGGCTCTGCTGTGTTCTGTGCTCCCTCTTCTGGCACCCAGGCCCCACCAAAAGCCAGCAGCAGCCTCGGGGCAGGGAGGGTAGGGGATGTTGGGAGGCTACCGCAAATGCATCCTGTTGGGCACACACCACTTCTATTTCTGTCTTTATCAGGGATTTACAGAGTAGCAAGTCTCTTCTATCGAACTGGTGGCCTCTAACGAAGTGCTTCTCATTTTCTGAGTTCCAAATTCAAGCTGCTGGAAAATAAATGCAGAAATATCAAGGAGAATCTACCGTATGTATATAGACAGCCCTCCCAGCAGTGCAAACAGTCCGAGGAACAGAGCATCCCAATAACGCTGCACCAGGAAAAGCCCTAATAATGCAGGCAGGACCACAGCATGTACCCACAAGTTCAAGAAAAAGCCTATCACTGAATTTAACGCAGCTCTAAAATTATGGCTAGTACTCTTACTGCTGAACAACCTGTACCCTCAAATAACCTGTACATTATATTCAGTGAAACTGTGCTTTGATTAAATGAAAACCAACCCAATTTAGCAACCATTCTTTTACTGAATCCCACTATGCCTTAGCTTTCTCAGCAATATAGTGATGATAATGCTACTAGTTCAGAATTTTGGGAATTCATTAGTATGAGCATTCAGACACTCTCCTAATGATTACTCTAGAAAAGTCTGCAAGAAAAGAAAAAAAAAGAAAAATCTGTATTCAGATAAACATTTAACATCATGCAGATATAGAAAAATAACTTTTCTATTTTTTTACTTCAGTGAGAAGTTTCCATCTCAAACTGAAGGATCATGCATTAAAAAAGTGATCATATAATTAAGGATTATCATGACACACATGCATGATGTCACAGATGGAAAACTTAAGCAATGAGCACTGAATTCTTCAACCTAATTTTCACATATGTTAAGGCTGGCATGTAATTACACATAATTTTATGTTCAGACGCAAAACAGAAACTATTAGACTTGTATTTAATGTCAAGAACTCTCTGGCAGACAAAAAAAATTAGTAAATTGAATGTCTATGTGCTTTCTTCTATAAATAAATAAATTGATCCTGAGATTAACTTGGCTCCAGCTAGTTACCCAAATATTAAAAAAAAATTAAATTAAAAAACATCTTTGAAAACTTAATTAGCATATTTTGGCAAAAGGAGATATTTCCTTAGAACAAAAATTAAATGACATGGGGAAATTCACACTATCAAATACATACTATAATTTATTGCATATTACTGCAAACACGACACAAACACCTGGCTTAAGGATACACAACTCCATTTTCATAACTTCTAAGCACA
Source organism: Illadopsis cleaveri (assembly GCA_013399915.1). Classification (NCBI taxonomy): domain Eukaryota; kingdom Metazoa; phylum Chordata; class Aves; order Passeriformes; family Timaliidae; genus Illadopsis; species Illadopsis cleaveri. Next base: position 496,841 of record VXBB01002362.1, read on the forward strand.
ATTAATTCCAATGGAACACCATGGAGGCTCTGTAATAACTTGGCAACCTCTCAAAGGAAAAACTGTGACATTATTTAATTTTCCTAAAGCAAAGTGAAGAATGAGACCAGACATTAAAATAGAGGTAACAGATGAAACACAATATTCTCAGTGTTTCATTCACAGATAGGCTTACTTCACTTTTATTGTCTTATAAATCTAGCCAAACTTGCAGCATTAAAGAAAAAAATAATTGATTTTGACTTAGTAAAGAATCACTAGAGTAACTTTGTGAAGGATGAAACAAGACAAGAAGAAGTTTCATTCTGAGACATCACTCTGTAAATTCAGACCACTCCTGTTCATGCTGGGGAACTTACTACAAGCAGTCTGTGGTGCAGCATGTGACTCAAGCCACTGGGAAGTTTGTCTTCAACAAACTGGAACAAAATACTTAGAACAATAAAGAAGTCTAATTTCTAAATTTGTAATACAGTGTGAATAGTACTTAATATTACTGAATCAGCAAAAGACAGAAACAAACTTCAGGGCAAATGCACCTAAGGAGATCCGTATCTAAAGTCACCTGTCACACTGCTTGAAAGACCACAGAGAGGGAGTTGTCCCACTCAAAATTATCAGATTTTCCTCACTCGCTTGCTCAAGTCCCATGTGAACTGCCCATTTTCTTTCATGTCCCTTTTTGCTCTTCAGCAGACTATTAGAATTTTTGCAGCTTCCTGACTGTTTTCTATTTCATGCAAGGGAGTTTCATGGCGGGAAGAGACCTTTCCCCAGCGCGCCGTTTCCCCGTTCCGCACACAAGCGAGATAAGGACAAGGCTAAGCAGACTGGCTTGCGTAACACGTTTGAACACAGCTACACCCCAAATACCCAGACTGCACTTTTGCCTCTTGGTAAAGGGTTAGGGGACTATGTTCACTCCTTTCTGAACACTATTAAGTGCATCTCAGCTCAGAACCAGACACTGACCCTGCTTTGTGCATCAACTGCTCTTAAAGACCCTGTGAGCCTCAGAAGCCCCAAAATCAAGAACTGATGGAAGATCTAGGAGCACATATATGCACACCATTTCTGCATTTTCCTAAGCCATTTTCATTGCTTACAAAGAGAATTTGCAGCAGGATTCTGGGTAAGACAGATCTCACACTAAGGTTCAAAATTCAGAAGCAGTTGCAGCTCAGCCTAATAAACATTTTTACAATATCTGGAGATTAACAGTCAATAGATTCCCCAAGAGCTTTAAATGCTATCCTGTTTCTGCAAGCAACAGGAACTGATACTACATTTGATAATCCTTTACAGTAAGCAGCCTCAAAAACTATTTCTTATTAGCTTTTTTTTTCAGTTGTACTACACACAACTGTAGTTAAACATTTAAATCCTATGTTTTAAGTGTGATTTTCAAATTAGCTATCACATCAGCATTTGACCAATGCACTAAGCTTCAAGGGATTTGTTTTCCAGTTACTCTGAAAATAAAAATACTTCCTTTTATCTGTGCAACACAACAGCACTCAATGCAATGCACCTATCTATTAGTAGTCTTGTAAGGCCAAATCCAGATTAAGCCTATCACCAACAGATATATTGAGAATCATAATCACACAGCAATAAATTTCTTCCCTTTAAAGTACATCTGTGGGTATTCATGTATTTTCACTGCTTTAAGTTCTTGATTTGCTTGGGCAATTTTAATAGATGACTTAGTTTATATGTTATTTGGCCAGTATTTATTTACTATTTAAGTTTTCAGAAGTGTTCTTCTAGCACATTTTATATTGAAATGCATAAATTGTCACGTGTATTGTCTGTCCACATATTCACAGTTGCACAAATTACTTCCCTTTTCATTTATGCCCATATAAAAGTTAGGTAAGGCAACTGCTTACACAGAGAAATTTCAACATAATTTTAGCTACTGTTGACAGTCACTTGAATTGGTAAAAATATAAAGATGAAACAGTGCTATGTGACAGGGAAATATTGCTGGCAAATCTGCAGAACTCTCCTACTAGCAGCATTTCACCACTTTTACTTGCAACAAACATCATGAAGTTATTAGGTTTGGTTTTGCTTTAAGTTAACAGGACCTTCACCATCCAAGTATGACACCATAATTCTTAACCTACAAAAACTCTTTGCCAAATTTAATCTTATCATTTCTGTATTTCTGAGCATGGCTCCTTTTTAACATTCAGAAGAACTCTCTCAGTTTTGCATCTCAATCAAACTTTCATACATTCAACCAGAAACATGAATCACACTAGTGCTATTTCAGGGAACAGTGTACTGCCATAGTGGCAGGTGGAAGAGTGCCATCCACCAGATCACACTGGCACAGAGGTCACCATAAAGTAATGTGTGAGATTAAAGGTAAAGGTAATTTACTATGACCAAAGACCAAATACCTTTTTTTTTT
>VXBB01002362.1:505600-577189 GCA_013399915.1 Illadopsis cleaveri
ACTCAAAATTAGCGGGCATGTTTAACATCGATAATCGGCACGGAGCATGGGCTAGGGAACGATCCTCGCAGCCGGGGGGGGCCGGGCGCTGCCCTCCGAGCCCTTCCCGGGGAAAAATAACAAAAGGGGCACCCAAGACGGTGTGTAATCAAATAGCCATCTTTAGGCTTCAAGGCTTGGGACAGAAATGTAGGCCTCAAAAGAAAGGCCTCTCTGTGTCTGTGGATCTGTGTTGGGGGGACCCCCCGGGCCGGCGCCCCCGCGCCCCGCAGCCCAGGGGGCGCCCCCCGCCAGCACTTCCTTGCATTATTTTAAACTTCTTTGGGTTTTTAACGGACCGCGTTAGGATTTAAAAGGGGGCGACAGAGGGACTCCCGATTGGTTATTGTCCAGGCAGTAAAAACAAAAACAAACAAACCCCAAAACAATACCACCACTCCCGGCCGTTCCCCCCTATAAAAATAAGGTGTATGTTAAAAAATAAATGCAGTAAAAGACCCCTGAGAAGCGGGATTATTCCCGAAAGGGGAATACTACCGACTGTCAGTAAAATACATAGTCCTAAATCCCATATACATTCATGTTTGTTTCTTTTTATATATTCATCTATTTGCTTCATGGCAGCCTGTGTTTTTTTTGTGATGTTCGCTGTCAGCAACATGTTTACGTGTACGTTGTGTATCTCGGCTTGTGTGTTGTTTTTGACAGGTATCAGAGAAGAATCAGTGGGGAGAAATTGTAGAAGAGTTTAACTTTCCCAGAAGTTGTTCTAACGCTGCCTTCGCTTTAAAACAGTATTACTTGCGGTGAGTGCTATCAAGCTGTTGCAGTGGTATTTTTGAGTGCGGGGTTATATTTAGTTTTCAGTGTGTGCAATAATAAAAATACCTCTACTCTTTTAAAATGGTATTTAAAAAAGCAGAAAAGAACTTGTAATTCTGTTCTTGTCTGGTGCAGTGATCAGTTAAAGGTGATTCTGTTTTGTAGTTATTTTTATTTTACATCTGCAAGCTTTAAACTTTGAAGGGATCCCAAGTACATAAACAATATATGTCAGAGGCCATTTTTTTTGATTGTTTTAGAATGACGGTACTAAAGGACTGTTACTAAGAGATCATGTTATTGTAGTTATAGAAACTTAGGTTAATATTTGGAGCACTGAAATGTGTTGATATATGTAAATTTGTTTACTGCTTAGTGGGGTCAGACGTGTTATAAAAATGCATCTGCAGGAAGGTAGACTGTTTTGCACAAATTATATTGGTATCAATTACTAGCAGCATATATTATTCTTTTCTATTTTAGAGTAAAAAGAGCTAAATAATCTTTTTATTACTTGAAAAATAGTAAATTTCTGCAGGTTTTAAAATTAAGATTGCATTCCTTGGAAATGATACAGATTTTTTTTTTTGTGATACAGGTTATTTTTCATTGTAGCATGGAGTTCATATTGAATATTTTAAATGATTATTTATGGTACTATTCATTTACTAGATTACTTTTAAAAAAATTAATTTTTATTAAGTTTGGGTGATTATTCTTTGTGGAAAATATTTTTAAATGATTGTGTATATAGTTGTTTTAGATGCTATGTATATGCATGCTTTCATTTAGAATAAAGTTATATGTGTGTTTGTTAAGGAATGTAATTTTCTGTTTCTGAATTATAAATATGATATTTTTTCATTGCAGTTAATGATAACATAGATGTTCAGTATGTACAAAATAAGTATGGGCTTTTGGATTTCTGTTTTGGTGAGCTGAGTACACACAAGCTTTATCTGTCTTTAGTTTGGCCTTCTGAATTAGGAAATGCAGTAATTGTACAGGTGCACTTTCTATTGGTTGTCCTAGATTGACTTCCAGCTTGAAGCTGTAGAGTTCATAGCACAGTGTAGCAGTTATTGAGTTACAGTGATGTCTGGAAAACCTTAGTCAGATATTTGTAGTAACTGAAATTTTGGGGTTTTTTTGGTGGTGGCATATGATTGCTTTAAGATCCAGGTTATGAAAAGAAACTACCATTGTTAATAGCTTTAGTAGTGTTTATGATTGGTGGCAGGCCTAGAATTTAAGTGGGAAGCTTGCTTTAGGATATCCTTCCCTCTTTTTTTTAATTTTTTTCCTCTCCTCTCCTACACAGTATTGAGATAGTGTTGCTGAAGATTTGTCACATCATAGAAAGCAGTTTTTTGCTTCTTGAGTTTTTCTATTGGACCATGTAATTTGTTAGTTGACTAGATTTCACATATAATTTGCGAAATGATAGTTTTTGTGTTTTTACCCTTTTATTTCTATTTCCATATTTTGTAAGTGTTTGAATGGCCTGACTTTTTACAGTGGAAGATTATATGTAATTTCTGTTTTCATGTGTATTTTGAGAGTGATTATATGCTGTGACAGTTAACACAATTAATGTTAATTTAGCCTTCTAATGAGTATTAATTTTTAATAAGGTATTACTTTTTAAATTAGAATCAGACATACAAAAATGTTATTTTTATTATTGGCATACTGGTATTGACATTATTTAAAATATAGTTGTTGAATACATACATAACTGATTACATACAAATAATTTAAATGGTTTTTGTTTATTTGGAATTTAGGAAAAAAGTTGATAAATGTTTAAGATGAAGAATCTTAAAAATGTCTTTATCATAATCTCTGTGATTAAGCCATTCTGAAATAAACTACCAAGGTTGTTGGTTGTGGGGTGGACTGTTTTTAGTGATCATTTTGGTTTTTGTTTGGTTTTGTTTCTTCTGAATTGCTGCTTTACTCACTGTTGCTTCTCACATAATCTAAGTTGGATGTGAACTGTTTCCCAGATGAGTTCACCTTGTTCCATGTGCAGTAATAAGACTGTATGTACACATCTCTCTGCTGGGTTAACATTTGTTTAGCTTTAACCTAGAAGGTGTAAGGAGGACAGTATTTGGTTCTAGGGAAAAAAAATGCTCTAATAATAAATTCGTTAAAAGGATCTAGCTTGTCTGTGTTGAAGAACATAATCTGAGGTTTCTTACAAGGCTAGATTTGAATGAACTGCTGAGCAATTACCCTTGGAAAACAAAAAGTGTGTCTTGTGAACCTCAAGTATGACTATAATCTTGGCCTCACTACTGTAATTACTTTCCAAGCAAAGCCAGACAAATTGAGGCCTATCACCTTTTATTTCAATTTTTATCCAGTCGTATGTCATGTGTACTGTAAAGTGAGGGATGTGCATGGCAGATGGAGACCCCGTTGAATTCAGAGGGATTCAGTAGTGTGCACCTACATGAGTATGTTGGGATGGTTTGTGGTGAAAGTTGCTTCTTTCTGTGGAACATCTGGCATAGTGTGTTGACTGATAGAAGATCTCAAGCTGCATGGACCACTTGCTCATTTGGCTGTATTGGCACTAATAAGGCTGCTATTTTTACTTAAACTTACTATGTAAACAAATTAGAAAATTGATTTATTTGTGTGAGATCAGTAGTCCTGTTGGCTTGATGAAACTGAATGTTTTGTGAAACTGCCATTGGGTTATGGTATTTCTTGAGGCAGTTCTTGAGGTGTGTGTTTTTGGTTAAATAACTTTATAATTTGACTGTTCTGGAATTTTGCTGTGTGTCTTTGGGAATCTGTGTTAAGCTTCATTAAAGAAGTGAATTGTTTAAACTTGCGATACAATTCCAATAGGTTTTATGATAAGTGATAGTTGAATACATGATAACCTATCTACCCCTTCTCCCTTGCGCTACTCTCCCTTTTCTCTCACTGGAAAAAGTAATTGATAATAGGGAAAGTCTGAACCATTCAAACTTAGTGCCTCTCTTGCTTTGAGCTGTCTTACAGGTGAAGTAATTTATGCACTGTGGTTCTTAACGAGCAGTGAAAAGCCACAGTGCTGATAACCATTGATAGACTGTACTTGTTAATGCAGTTCTCTAAGACTTTACAGCAACAGAGAGTGTAATTCCTTTGGATGTTGTGCAAATTGGAGGTTTCATTTCAATTGAGGTTCATTTCAATTAGTAAAGCATTTTCTAAATGCTTCTTGAAAAATAATTTTGTAATGTTAATGAAAATATTTTGGTATGAGGTAATACATGTAAACATCAGTAATGTGGACGTACGTTTATGTTTTTGCTGGTAAACACCCAGTAGGTAAAAAGAAAGCTAACATGGAATATAGCCTGTTTTATATCCTATTGGTTGATTACATTACAGTCCTACAAAGAATTGGACTGATGTGACCTTGTGTTGGTATAAGGTTCTGTTGGTTGTGTGTTGGTGTGAGTGCAAGCGATACATTTATTTCTGTTGTGGATCTTCATCTATTTTGGGGGAGTGAGAGACCTCGTAAGCTTAAATGGGTGAATGAAGTATGCCTAACTGAACTGAAAATCAGTTTGCTTTTCAAAGTTATTTATCTATATTAAGATAAATGATATGAAAGAACTAGTTGTAAGGTAAAATAAGTTTGTCTTAGTTCTGCAGAGAATTCCTGGAAAGTGGACAGCACGTGCATATTGTAAGCTTTTGGCAAAGGTAGTAGTAACTAGCTAATAATAGTTTAAGGTGAATAAAATTTTTCTGTTGTAAATATTGGGGAAATAAGGGGAAGTGAAATAGAGAGGAAAGTGATCAGTTCATAAATGAGAAGTTGCATAAAGTTATTATTAAGACAAGCCATTATGCTGAATTTCCTGAAATTCCATATATAGTAGGATGAAAAACAGTGAGCAGTTAAAAATCAGAACCATATGAAGTAGTTATTGATGACAAATAGAGGGGGTTCTTGAAAGATCTTGCAGATATTTATAAGTCATTTGATCTTCAAGATGCCTCTGAGAAATTAAACAATAGTACTGATTTCTAAAAAAAAAAATAAAGGGGGAAAGAAAAAAAAAGCATGAGCTTAAGAACTTGATAAAAGGGATTCTGTTCTTAGTAATATAATGGCAAAAATATCAGGGAAGCAATAATAAGAAGCCTGGAATTTTCTAAGCAAAAATTACTTTAGGAGAGGTTTTTTGTTATTCTTGCTTAGTGTTTAAAATTAGGATCTGATACTGCAACAGCATCTGCACACAGTTCAGTGAGTATGGAGAAGTACAGGATTGGCTTGTTTGCCAGAGCTGATTGCAGATTCAAGGCCCCAGTAAATGAATAGAAAGTTGTAGCTGTAGTAAAATTTTACATATTTTCTGAAATTCAAATACATCTCAGAATCTCTTGTTAAGAGATTATGTATGGATATGGATAGTCATCTTAATGAAAAATTGGATGAAGGACCATAAACAGAAATAGAACGAAGTATAGAGAATAGATGTGGTGAGTCACAGCAGTTTTAGGTGCTAAAAGAGTGTCATCAGTGCTTACATATGCACGTAGTAATACAAGTTTAGCCATTTTAGGTATATTTAGTGTCTGCTTTGCTTAACTTTATGAGAGGTTGAATACTACACTTTGCAGCATTAGCAGGCAATGATAGAAGAGTTAAACACAAGTCAGGGCAGAAAAGAAAAGGTAATCTAAAGAAATTAGGCACATTGTTGGAAAGTACAAATGAGATTTAGTTGGAAAAATACAAGCTAAAACAGTCGAGGGCCCGTAATCCAAAACAGGTATTCATTGTGAGGGAATAACCTGGAAAGCAGTATTGCTGAAAAAGGGATAGGAGTGATACCATGGGCCTGATAATCCTGTCAGTTGTGTGAACCCAACTCCCTTTCATATGAAAGGGATTTGTGCATGCTTCTGACAGGAAGGACAGGCCCCAATTTGCAATATGATATATAGACTTTGTAAAATTCAGAATGAGTTTATGTTGCATCCACAGTGGCACTGAGCAAACATAAGACAAATGGGAGATGGATTATTGTACAAGATTATGGGACTGGGTTTGGAGTACTGTTTTACTTCGTAGTCTGTGCAACAGGTGGGGGTAACTTAACAGCAACTTACAGAAGAGCAACAAAATGTTAAGAAAGCTGGAGGGACTGATTTAAAAAAAAAATTTGATAAATAAATATGTTTTGCTTGGCTCATTAACAATTTGCATGAGAAGGGGAAATAAAATCTTCCAAGCATTTTGAAGGGTCTAAACAGTTAAAAGGGAGGTAGTTTTAAATAAAAGAAGAAGTTGTGTTAATGTGTAAGATGAGATCAAACTGAAGGAGACAATTTGGAGCAGACAGCAGCACAAAACCCCCCAAGATACACCTGAATACCTTCTGGTATGAGTAGCGTGCCAAGGAGAGTATGGGGGAACCCCCACACCAATACATGTGCAACAGGTAATGAGGCAGGAATGGCGTAGAGAAAGAGACCAGCTGACCTTACAGGTTTTGTCCATCCTTGAATAATGCCATAATGAAGGCTTTCATCTTGCATGCCTATGGACTTGACTTTGTGGAATCTTTTGCACTTAATTTTGTCCCAAATCCCGCAGTCTCTAGCAAGACAGGAAACAAATACATGGATGACATTTTTACAATTTCTTCTTAAAATTTGATTTCCCTCCTCAAGGCAAGAACTGTAACGCGTGTGTCAGTCGGGTGTCTAAGGCCTTTCTTTTAAAGTCTGAAGTGAATATTTTACACAGAGTTGAAGGGGGAATTTTGTTTTAGTTGTACTGAATCATACAGCCAACATGCAAACAAGACTAGTTACTGTTCATGCAATAAAGCTTTATTTAGGGAAATTAAATATGTTGGTTGTTAAAATCTCAGAATTTGTCTCAATAGAAGTTATTTATTGGAGTGGATGTGGTCTTGTCAGGGTTGCTGGGAATCCGCTCAAAGGAGAACAGAAGTTTTATAATACGTTTGCATTGGGACTCATCTGAGGGGAGCGAGCAGCCGGTGAAAGGGGACGTCGTTACCTTAAAATTGCTCTCTGTTAGAATTACATTGTGATCCCAGTTCTCTGTGCAGATGAGCTTGGCCTCTATCAAAGTTTCTTGGCTTTTCCTTCAGAGGGTAAACTTCTTTTTACTGCTGAAAAATGTAGTGAAAATTTAGTGTGATGAACATTAATGTATTTTCCTGATTATTTTCTGCAAGCTTTTTGTAGACATTACCTAAGTTGCTGCTGTTATGCTGAAGTACATTGGTTTATTTGGGGAGGGGTGAATGTTGTTCTTCAGTTTTAATTCAGAATTCTTCTTGTTTAACTTGAAACCTTATCTGGGCAGATGTCAGAACTAATAGTCTACCAAGAGCAAGTTTCTGGCAACATTGTAATTAATAACCCTGGTGACTTCTAGGACCTACTAAATCTACCAAGAATTGGTGGAAATTTTTATTTAAGACCATTTTCTATTCTTAAACCAAAACAGTATTTAAATTAATTTATGCCTTCAAATTATTGGTATCTGTTGTAATGTCTTAGGTTTGAATGAATGCTAGGCTAATTACAATATGATCAAGAATGCCTATGGAATGCAAGGGCATTTCTTCTTTCTTTGTGAAATGGAGTAGGCCTAGGCTAAGAAAAGTTGGTTTGGTTTTGGTTGATTTTTTTATTTGTTTAATTTTATTCTGGAGCTAGTAGGCTTTAATTACCTTGCTTATTTGCCATTAAACCTCAATAGATAAGACTTTTATACTCATTTTTTTCTTTCTTTCTTTCTTTCTTTCTTTCTTAACCCTTTCCCTACTTTTCCCAGTAGTGAACTAGAGAAATACAATTTGTTAGTTTTTAGAGATGAGGTATCAGAGGTACACAGAGATTCAGTTTTTTACTTTGAGAGTGCATGTCTAATAAGATGAAACCCAAATACATAAAAGCCAATTGTTTTTATAATAATCCAGTTTTAATTGTTAATAATTGTTTTTATAGAATCCTGTTTTAATCCAGTTAATAATTGTTTTTATAAAATTCATTTCTGACAGGAGAATTTCTTAATTTTCAGCCTTAGTTAAACTATCCATAAAAAAGAGGCTGCTATTACTCTTTTAAAATTCCTCTTTAATCAATAGCTGAAAAATCCTGTTTTATTTTTCAAACAGTGCTAATGTTATGTTCTGTGAATTGGAGAGCTGAGACCTAAGTATGTAAGATGATGAGAATGAGCTGTTTGTGTTTTGTTTTGCTGTGTTGCTTTAAAATGCTTGTTCTGAGTGTCAAACTGGTGTTTTGCAGCTTAAATGGGACTGCTTGGAGTTACTGTAGTATCAGTCCACATTATTACAGGTCAACACAGTTCACAGAGGGGATTGGGTATGGGCTGGAGATCTCATCACGTGATCTTGTTTCTGGTTACCAGGCTGATACATATTGATTCTGTGGCCTTAGTTAAATAATTTGCAATCTTTTATTCGTATTTATAAAGTGACTATACTGATGTTTGTTTACCTATCTCAAAGGGAAGAAGTGTGAGACTGTAAGCTCTTTAATGCAGGTTTAGGTGTCTCTCCATGCTTGTGTGTCATATCTTAAATATTTGAAAATGAATATAAATTAGGAATATATGGGGAAAATAAAACTATTCATAAGGTTGTTTGCCCTCTACAGTGTTGAGAAGCAGAAAATACAGCACAGATGAGAGGAAGAACAATCTTTATTCCTTAGGGAATAAATAAACTTGGGGTACCTAAGCAGAGAAATATTGAAACGGTTGAAAGAAAGAAGCTTATCTTGAGGAAGGATAATAAAACAGCAAGATGGTACCAAGAATAGTGAGCTTAGGCTTTGCCTGAAGTACTAGATTAGTGAGCTAGGTATCACATCTCAAACACAGTCTCCTTGGAGCAACAAGTTCAAGTCTTTGCCAGACCTGAATTACATTTTAAGCAGGAAGGTAGTGAAGCTGAGTACTCCACTTTTTGTTTTCTGATCTTTAAACTGAATGTGCATGCATTTATTTTAACTCCAGATAAATTGTAGCAAGGCAGCTATGCTGCAAGAGAGATCACATATAATGGAGTGTAGTTTTGTTGAATGCTGCACTGGAGCATGTTAGTCTGTAAGAGTAAACTGTCTTCATACTATTTTCTATTGGTGTGGGAGGAGCAATTGTTGAGATTATTACTCTCTCAGGATAATTTACAGTGTTACTTGTCAATCCATAGCTGCTTAAGATACATAAAAATCTTGTAAAGTAGGGCAGTCATTCTGTTTCAGAAATCTTTTCTCTCAGAGTTTGGTGGACTTTTGACATGGTTGCTGAAGTTTAGATGGACCATACTTACGGCTGTGTGTGTTTCTTCATTGTTACGTGCTGTGACGTGTGCTGGTTGGCCTCTGCCTCCCAGTCCAAAGGTTGCTGTGCTTCCATGATAAACCACGTGCAGAGATTCTCAGGTCCGTAGATCACCAAATAGTGTGACTAACTTTGAGTAGCTCTGTTCAATTTCTTTGGAGTGCAGTAACAACCTGCATTACTGGAACATAATGTATTGGGAGAACTTTCCGTTTGGTGTACATCCCAGGGGCTTAATTAAGCTAAATGAAAATAGTTTACTCTGGAGGTAAATCTAGCATGTTTTGAGGATATTAATAATTATTGTTGTGTAGGATAGATGTAGAACTATGTGTATGAGTTAGTTTGCTTTTCAAATCTATATATTAGAAGAAGGCTTGTGGAAATACTCTCAGGAACAGTTCTTCCCTTACCCTGATTATTTTGGTCAGGGGTGTCCATTTTCTAGTGACCTCCATGAAATGATGTACAGCCCAGGAGGCACTGGCCAGGCAAACAGTGCTGTGTTACAGAATTCAGAGATGTCCTCTGTAATTTTGGGATGATAGTATGGCTTTGAAATCCTGTAGATCACGAAACTGTTTCCTGGCTGCTTTTCACTCCCCAATACCATCTATGAAACCCCAGGAAAATTAAAATTTCTAATAGTACATATTCATATAATGCTACAGTTATACAGTAAATACCTGAAAAAATAAGGATTTGCCTCATGTGAGTATGAATGTGCAACTGTAACTGTGTTTCTAGAGAGTATTCTTTACAGTAGAGCCTTGTGCTCTCTGTAAGAAATGGGAATAAATTCCATGGCAGTGTTAATCTTTTGTATCAATGTACACATAATTCTGACTCATCATTCAGTGTGGTAATTGATTAATCTTAATATTAGTTATTTCTGAAGAGATTTTGAATTTGCTTTCTGAGCATCTGTTCTCCACTCTCTGGCCTTCCATGGTGTTACCTATGTAGGCCAATTGAGAAATCCTTTCCTTTGGCTTGTGGACTGAGGGGGATTCACCATTGTGATACTGTTTATCCTGGCTGTGTAGCTCTTTCTGTCTCTCATTTTCTTCTAATCATCATCTCAATCTTTTGACTACAGGCCATAATTCATTCTCTATTCCTTGTTCCCTTGATGTCTGTATCCATTGACTGCACATGGGATATTTATTGTAATGAAATGAATTTCTAATTGTAAGAAAATTGAAGGAAAAAAAAGGATGTATGCAGGTAAAAGGGCAAGAGGACAAAGCACTAAATGTCAGGTGCCTAGCAACAGTAAAATACAGAATTTTACAGCAAAACATTAATAGGTTCTGTGGTACCTGAAAAACAAATTCTGCAGCTGTGGGCATGCTGCATTCACAGGTTCCAGATGAATGTATAAAGGGTATTTCACACACCTGAAAAATGCGTTTTCAGGTACTTTGCAGGACCTAGTCAGGCATTGCAGCATTGGGTACATTTTGCCTGTTCTTCCAAGGTCATTTTTGTAATTCTAAGGCATAGAAATACAATTAAAAAATTTTTTTTTAGTAAAAATACTGTTTCTGAGCAGAGGCATGTGCAAAGGCTGACCCCTGTAGTGAAATACTGTGTGTATTCAATACTGGATTTGAAGAGTATACAGGGCCCTAACAACCATACAACTTGGAACACTTCTAGTAAGTGGGGTTTTTGGGTATTCTTTTTCCCCCTAAATACTTCAGATTACTGTATTTCCTTCCAGCTTTGCTCAACTTGTTATCCTGTTTAATGCCATGTGCTTTTCTGTTTATGTAACATGAAGTTATTCATTAGAAAGGTGTTATGTTAGTCAATGCATATGGTATAATAGTGAAAGGGTAAAAGGTTAGAAAATCAAAATACAATACTTGGTGCCAATGATTTAATCATGTTTAGTGTTGTTTCGTTAATATGTCCTGCAGTTAATATGGTGTTGTTAGTGAAATGTAGTTACGTTCCTAGAAAGGTTGGTTTTGTGATAGATAAATTCAGTGGGCTTTTCTGCTTAGATTTTTGTATTACCAGTATACAAATCTTGTCTTTCTGGAGTAGCTTTCATTCTCGTAATAAGCAGTTTAATTGTAAGTAGGATTAGTCCAGCTGTTGAAGAAAGTGCTTCTTAAGATCATATTTGTAGAATTAGTGCCTCCTTGGAGTTGGGCTGAAATTGGTGGCATCCGGTGTCAGTCCTGCAGTGCACTTGTAAAGGTGAGGTGTGTCACATCTGCACCATGTGTATTAACACAGAATGTGCCTGCCTTAGCAAGGGTAGAAAGTAAACCAGTGAAGTCAGTAAAGATACATTCAAAACTTAGGATACTGAAATCGATGTAAAGACTGTTTATTAGTTGCTTTCAAGAGGTCTTTCCATCTAACCAAAAGTTGCAACTTTGATAGTTGTTACCCTTTTAAAGGGTTTGTGAAAATTACAAGTTTTGTTTTTCATATATGTAAACTAACAGAAGATCATTTTCCTTGGTGGGGAAAGTGACCTGCATACCTTAAGTGAGAAAAACAAAAAGCTTTTTTCCATTATTTCCTGTTTTCAGAAAGTTACCCAAGAGTTTACTTGCTTGTATTGTTTCCAGTGGTATAGTGTAATCCCTAGTATTGCTGATTTCTGGTATCCACAGTATCAAAATAAATATGACTAAATTTTTTTTATATTGTGGAAATAATGGTGGAAAGTTACAGTGTAACGGACACAAGATAAATATAATTGTTCACATATCCTCTAACATACATTAACAGTATAACTATGTGGGATTGTGGGCCTGATTGCCTTACTGGATGAGTCTTTAAAAGGTGCCCAATACAAGATTCTACTGTAGAAGGGCATCAGGGGGAAGTGACTCCCCTGTCTTTTTCCTCAAGGCTTTCTTTGGCTCAGATGGTGTGTGTTTGCTATGGTTTATGGCTTCAGAGACTTGATGTATTTCTTGATTTAGCAGCTGCCCCTTGCAAAGACACACATCTCCTGAGCAGGCAGGCACTGATGCACATGTGCGGCTTGGAGGATGTAAGGTGCACGGCTACTGCCCGGTTGCTGGCCTGGCAGGAGACACTTGTACTCTGAATAGTCAGGTACCCAGCTGGAGGCACATGCCAGCTCTGTGGGCCAGATAAAACACTGCTGCTTCTCAGTCACCCGTAGGTCAAATGAGAGGAAAGACAAGCTGTTTGGAGGTATTTTAATGCGAGCAGGAGAGGAGACCTTTTCTGTATAGGTAGTTGAATTGCAAACGGGAGAAATATGATTGTTGTGTGAGCTGGGTGCATTCATGCACTGGGTCACAAAACAGGAATGGGAATTTTGGAGAGAACACTCTTTGGAAGGGCAGATAGGGTAGATACTGTAGAAGGAGAGGGAGGGGTTATGTAATCAAATGCTGATAAGTTAGTCTTTAATAGCCAACTCCCTCATTTAAGTTGTTCACTGGATATTAATTGACATGTTGTCCAGATGCTGGGTTGCTGCTGAGTGAAGACTGTCATTTGTAAAGTACTGAGTTGCACCATCTGCTTTCCTGCAGTGAGGTTCTGATTTACTGGTACAAGCCTTAGAGTGGTTCTGTGTCTTTGCTTGCACTACCAGTGCTACATGTGCAGAATTCATTTCTGTTCTGTTAGTTTATATTTTTTCATTAATACTGAATTTACCTTTTTCATTTTGGTTTTAAAAAAATCTACTATCATCACAATTACTGTTACTTCTATCCTTATATTAAAATATCATAAAGGCATAAAATTGCATATAATCAAATAAAGGATTTTATCTGTTCCTTAAATAGCTTGCAGGGAGAAAGGCCTCATCTTGGAAAATAGTTTTTCATGGGCATTGCTGCACTTGAGAAAGCTAAGAAAGTTACCATTGTGGAACAGTGAAAATTTCTTCAAATGCTATTGTCACTTTGAGAAAGTTAGTAATGTCTATGTATACTTCATTTTGTATATTGGTTATATAAGAAGTGAATACATTTTATTTTAGATGTATACAGAGAGAGCATATACAAGTCTCGATGTCAGCTTAATTTTGGAATTGATGGCATAGATTTCCTGTCCCAATTCTAATGCTGCATATATGTTAAGAATGAATTTTCAACAAGAGAAAAAGTTATAATTAGAGTTCCAAAACTCTAATAATATTTTTATACTTACCAATACAAAGGTTTAGAGACCAAGTTTGGATCTCACAGGTGGAAGTAGGTGCAGAATACTGTTTCTTTATGACATTTCCTGATCATATGTGATAATAAACTGTTGCCTGTCCTGGGCCTTTGGCTTATGCAATTTAAGACAGCTTTTAAACTCAGTCTTCTCTAAACAAAATATATAAAATGGCTGTTGTTTAAAACTACTCCAAGGTATGGAATGTAAGTTGCTCTGATCAAAACAGTGAGTAGAGGGCAGGTGAATTAGTCAAAAACGCAGACAAACTATTTTCATGCAACTCTGCAATTTCTCCTTTATCAGACAGATACTATCATCCAGCTACATAGACTTTGATTCTGCGATGGTTGGAGTTTCTTCGGAATTGCATTGACATAGCTATTAATTGCAATTTTTTTGCAAAAGATAATGTAAATTTGTGTTTACGGTAGTGCTTATTGCAACTCTGCTTTGAGCTGTCAGCCACACTGATATTTCCAGAGAATAAAAGCGACACATTGTTTAAAAGGAGTACATAATCTCCTTTCTCTACCCCTTGTCCTACCTCAGTGCATAGAGGAGAGTAAAAAGAACATAGGTCATCATTCTGGCTTGCTTATGTACATCAGAAGTTGTTGCTGTTATCTTAAATAGCAGCTTGTGGTATCCCTTTTCAAGCAGACAGTCCTGCAGTCGCTTGAGTGGCTGCTGTAGTGCTGGCGTTGGCCCCCAGTAGTGATATGGCTATGGCTAGTGATAAAAGCCCTGCTTTTAGGGTTGTGGTAGTGCTGAGGGCTGGTGTTGTTTTTAATTGAGATCTGCTTTCATGGAGACCTTCATCAGGGTTCCATTGCTGCTGGAGACAAGCTAGCAGATTCTAGTCTTGAATTGCTTATTACTGCTATTGTTTATTTATTTGTTTACTTTTAATCAAGTTTTGTAAGTTATTTATATGGCTTTGTGGTTAATCTTCTGTAAAGAAAGGGTTTTTTTGTTTGCCTGCCTTTTAAATTTCTGGAGGCTGCTGCACTTGTGCAGGGAAGTCCCATTATAGACTAAGCAGGAAGAACAGCACAAAGAATATAGATGAAAGGACTCCACATATTTAGACACATATTAATCAAATATATATTCTTCACACCTTTTAAACTAGTTTTTACTGAATGTGATCAAGTCTTGTCACTTAAGTAACTTTCAGGGCTTAACAGTTCTATTGTCTCCTTGGAAATTTTTTACAAATGGAGATAAATAGGAGGTTTGGAATCAGTGTGATGAGAATGATTGATTAAATTAGTAAAACCTTCAGAAAGCATCATAGTAGTATGCATGTGGATACTAAATGAGGAAGAGAGAGAAAGATCAGAGGATCTTAGTTTTAAAATGGAGGTACATGATGATGATGATAGAGGTGGTTATTTCTCTGGTACTTTCAAGAAAGCTGAGTAGGAACATTTTATTGGGGGTGGTCCTAGAATAGGAGAGCTTATGTAGTCACAGGTTGTCCTGTAGAGTGTTGTGTGTATACAGATTTTATATGCAAAAAGCCTAATATTTGAGAGAATATTATGTACTGGTGATCAAGGAGACAATGATAGATTATGGAACGAAAGTGAAAAAGTAGAGTTCATCGAAGAAGGGGTAATGTCAAAAGTTGTAGGTGAGGAGATGGGTAGATTTATGGAGTAGGGTGAGTGCAGAAGAGAGTGAATTATGCTTGAAAACATTATCCTTGACCGTGAGAAATTCTTGCATAATCAAGGCACATAATCAAAGAAAATTATTTTAGTAGCATGAGGGTATTTGGTTAAAAGAGTATAAATAGCATGGAGTTAATAGTAATTACACTAGGGTTGTGTTGGTTATTATGAGCAATATAAAACAGTTAAGGTTGAAAATAAAGTGTAAGAAATCAAGTGTAAAATGTGGGATTGTTAGGAAATTTTGTAGTGTACCGTCACTAAGGGAATGTCCTGGTTTGAGACAATACCAGACCATACAGTCACCACAGGACAGGGAAGGGCAGAATCCTTAGTACAGTTCTGGACATTTTGTCAGAGAGGAAATAGAGAAGCATTTGAAAACAAATACTTTTCAATTAGAGGCTGCCAAGGCTCAAATCGTTGATAGGTGGCTCTTTCTTACTGTGGGAACTGAAATGCCAAAAAAGATGATAAATTCCAGGATCCATCTAGCAGGATATTTGAAGCATTATTTATGTAATGTTTTCTATTTATTTCCCTATAACCAAGTTAGTTAGGTTTCTGGAATTTGTTTTATTGGTTGGTTATTTTGGTGTGTTGAGGTTGTTTTAAGCAGTTCAGATAGTATTTTTTTAGAAAAGAGTGTGTCAGAGGATGTATCAGAGTTTCTGTTCATTCTTTTTACTTTTTGAGTGTTACCTGTTGCTCTTATGGACCTCTATTAAGCACTGATCAGTTCGAAGACCACAGCTGTACTGCTTGGCAATAATCCAGCTCATGCTGGTTACAAGGTAAGAACATCTTCCCTTAGAGGAAGCAGATCCCATGGAAGTATGTTTGCTGCAGGATCCTGCCAGTGAGCAACAGTACTTACTTGCTGGATGTGTCTGGCATTGTGGCTTTACTTTTTAATCTTATATCTCAGTCATCATGTGTTTTTCTCATGTTGAAGTGTTAGCATGGATGTTAATTGAGGAATCAAAAAATATACAGACTCCATCATAAAAAACAACTAAAGAGAGAGAACTAAGTGTTGATCTAAGTGTGAAAAGAGATCATCTGTGGGACTGATTTTCCCTCTACACCTTTGTCTAAAAAAATAAATAGGTGTGCTTTTTATCAGTAACACTTAAGCTACTGAGCAAGTGGCATCTTTCTAAGCAAGTGGTTGGTCTTCCACCTTTTTTTCTTCTATTAGTGATTTAGAATTTTAAAACTGGTTCTCAGCTGTTGGCCGCCTCTTGGAATATTCTCTGTGGCGCCCAACTTTTCTTCAGTAATCAAGGTTTAAGTGCAGTTAATGTGTGGAGTCACGTTATGTTCCTTTTCCACTTGCATGTACTGTGACATGTAATTGGGGGGTTATTGATGGAGAAACACAGTCCTGAGTCTGAACTTAAACACTTACCTGAACAAATGTATTTTAAACTTAAAATATATTGCATATTCATATTCAGTAATGCAGTGCAATAGGTGCAACTTTCCCTGTAATTGGCAAGATTTTTTGGTAAGAACACCTTACAAAGAGTATTTGGTTGAAAGGGAATTTATTTTCCTGTTCTGTAGTTCTCACCCTGAAGGTTGCAAGCTTGTTTTCACTTTAATAAAACGTTACTTACAATAAATGTTTGTTGAGTCCAAATAGATTGTCAAGAGCTGTATTCTGCAGTTGTATAGAAGGTGTAATATTTCGTACCTAAGAAATTCGATTAAGTTAAAGAGTTTTTTTGAAAGTTCTGAAAAAGAAATGATGGCAGTGGAAGACTGCTTTCACAGTTGAAGAACTTCACTATGGACTCTCTGGGACTAAGGTGTTTTGTACCTGGGAGCTTCTGTCTTAGAAGTATGTATCCAAGAAACTTTCCTCACAAAGGAGCATCTTCTCAGCTTGGAATAGGATGCTTTAATATCTCCTGCCTCATTACATTGAAATGCTTGGGAAGTTTAGGTTATAATTAGGAACTTCCTTTCTTCATGGTAGTAGTTATATCTTTGTGTAGATAAAATTGAAATGTCAGTGTCCTGGTTAATCAGGGATACTGTTATCTCCAGATTTTAGTAGGCAGTTTTTCTCTAACCTCTTGCAGGCTTGTCCTCAATCTCTTTCCTGCGCATTTTTACGTATATTTTAGCTAGATGGATTATGTGGGGTTTTTTTATATGTTAGTAAGCCTTCTCTAGGGGTACTGGTTTCCACATATTCAGTCCCTTAGTCCAGCACTGGAGTAAGCAGTACTCTCATAACAGACAAAAAGGCAAGCAAACCTACTTTCCTTTTACTGTTTGAAAAATGAGCTATTTACTGCGATGTTAAGGTCGGTAACTTTTAGGCTTTACCTTACATAGTGACCTCAAAAATAAGTAAGTTACTTCACATGTAGTTAGAATGGCCTACTGTTGGGGCTGGTTTTAATATTCTGTTTTGCCCATTAACACCAAGGAATCAATTGTCCTTTTTCAGAAATAGTGAAGAGACTTTAGTACATTTACTTTTTAATCAGACTCTATAAGGACACTAGAAGTATCAAATTTTAAAGCCAATATAAGGCTAATGATATCTGCATAGCACTTGTGTGGAAGAATAGGGAGGAATTGCAATTAAGCTACTATGCAGTGCTCTTTTACCTGTCATTTAAAGACTGGTAATGTGTTTGCCTTTTTGCTTTAAATAGGTGAATAATGCTGCTTCCCATAGATTGTAAAATTGGCAATGTTCTCTGGGTGGGACAATGAATGGAGCCAGGGTTTCCTAATTTCAGAAGTTTTTGGTGTTGTTGTTACATAAAATTATGCAAGTGTGTAATGTAGTAAATCTACCTGATAGTACTTTGATTAGTCCAAAATGTACTTATTATTGCTTTGTACATTTGAGAACTACCAAATATTATATAAATATAAAACAGATTTAATTCTGGTAAACAGATAGCTCTGAATATGAGTTTACTGCAAAACATTAAATATGTACTAAGATTTTACAACATGTACTTTTTAGTTCAAACGCTAGTAGTAGAAAGTACAAATATTTTAAAGATGTGCATGGTGTTGTGAAAATAAAAACCTCTCTGAAGTGAATCATATATTATTTGCATTATTATTTGCAGATTGTGACTAGCATGACAGAATTTTACAGTAGTACAGTTTTGGTAAAGAGTGGCTCTTACTGTGATGTTCTTTGTAAAAGGTCGGGGGGAAAATATTCTCATTGGCATTTAAAGATAACACTTAAACTCTAAAGGAATTTGGAACAATTCGAAACAATTCCTTTATCTACACTTAAAATAATCTTTTCAAATCAGGAATATTTTTTCTTTGTTCCAGAAATGTCAGAAGCACTCATATGAGGGACAGTTTTATAAATAAAATTGTATATATATAAAAAAATCAAAATAATTAAAAATCAAAATTAAAAGGATAAGGATTCTTTTTCTGGGTTGTTTTAATTATCTATGGTTGTTGGCAGACATAAGTTGTCTTACACTTAACCTAGTGGAAAGGCTGCTAGCGGTTCTTTACTTACCTTTTCCATTATGGTAATTTCAATCTTGTTTTCTTTCCAGAAATACTTTTGGCTGTGCCACACACTACTACAGTTTGGCAAGGTCAAGGCCCTGTAGTTAGAGAAGTACCTCCTGTTCATCCATTGTTACATTATGATTTGTCTCTATTTTAGGTAGTTAAACTGTTTTGTCTTTCCATTTCTTCCTCTTTTATTTGCATTCTTCATCTTAATTTGACAGCATGTCAGAATGATAACTAAATACAAATGGCACCTCTGCCACTGAAAAGAGCAAGGAGTAACATATGCTGTAGCCAGGATGGTAAGTTCTGTTTGAGTCTCAGTAGTAGTGATGTGGGAAGGAGCAGTTTGAGTTTTCTGAAGACCTTCCTGTTCTGAAATTTTTGCAGTTGTGCCAGTTTCTCCTTTTCCTTTTTGAAAACAGGAAACTGAGCCAGTACAGCGGAAGTTTCCCATCTTTTGACAAGGTAGAGGAGGAAGTTGGTTTCTGTCTTCCCTAACTCATCATGGGATACTAAGAGCTCAGTAACACTTTTCTGGGTTGATAACTTTCAACCTCTTAGGCTCTAGTGCTGTTGGGCTGTTGGAAAAAATAATAATGCATTGTTTTGTAATTTCTTTACTTCTTTTTAGGAAATGAAGTTTAATAGGAATTTTTTGTTTAAAACAAACAAATTTGACTACCATGACCCCCAAACCTTTGTAATTTAGGGGATGTCAGAATTATTTAGCTGATCTGGCATTTAGATGTTTTTTTAAAATGACTCCTCACAGCTCCTGGACATGCTCTGTATTGATGTAGATATATTAGGGGGTAGAAATAGGAGCCCATTCATCTAATTGCTTAGGAACTTCTATGAGCTACTAAGAACAGTTGACTCTGCAGCATAATTTTAAGTAGAATATTTTTACCTCATCTTTTTCACATGATATAAAAAAAGTAAAATTCTTAATGAGAAGACTTGGGAGGTAAAAAAATAGGAGAAGTTTATCTGTCTTTTGTAAGCTGTTCAGTTGTATATTTCCCAACAACCGTATTTGCATGCACCAATAAAAGATGAAGTTCTAAATAAAGACTGTACAAAAGACAAGTAATCTTTTTTTCTTCACTATCACCTTTTAAAAAAAAGAAGAAAAAAGCCACAGTATATGCTGACACTTGGGCTTTTCATAAAATCATCATTATAAGTACTGTAAAATAATACTTTCTGTAATACTTTCTGGACAAGTTTTTTAAGGAAAAATGTGGGGAGAATATAATTTCTCAAATGTGTTTTATAATAAGGAATATAAAATAATAAAATCTTTGCTAGGATTTAGTCTGTTGCTTTTTTCTTATCTAATGTTGCAATCCCTAGTGATAGCATCACAAATGGTTCCTGTGCAGAGTATTACAATAGGGTGATTTGGGATTGTGTTCTTATGTGAGAGTAGGAAAGATAAGCATGTGTAATATATTTTCACTAAACATTAGTATTGTGAGGTGGTAACTTATGGTTTAGAAATGGTGTCAAGTTGTAGGCAGTAATGGTGATTATGTTAGTCTCAGAAATCAGAACACCAATTATTACTTTTTCATAATGCACTTCATTGAAAAAATATAAATAAACTACTAAAGGGAAGTACAGCAGCATCTAGTTTGTCTGTGTTGTAGTTTCATACATTTGGTACTTTTGAAATATGAGAGTTTCAATGTCCTGGGAAATACTACATAGTATACCCTAGTAAAAATATTTTTCTTACTCTACTTCAGTAAGACAATGAGAATTATTTGATTTAAGGCTTCATAATGAAATTTGCATATGTAAATAGTTATCATTCAGGATGCAGCAAATTAGGTTAATTGTGATTTAAACTATTTGTTTTTTCCACACTAATGGAAAATGGCAAAGCAGTACTGGAAATCTATAACAGAGGAATAAATGCAACTAATGTTTTTTTTTCTTGGAAGGTCCAGAAATCTGTTCCTGTGTATTTTGGGAAGAATTGTTTCCATCACAATTGCCAGTAATGGAACCAAATAGACTCTCTGTGTGATTGTGTTGGTGTCAGATTATAGATAACATGACAAATGCTGCTTGTATGTCATTTTTATGCTTCTCTGGTAGTGAGGCCACACCTTTAAGTCGGAGCATCCTTTAAACTTGAAACACCTGTAGAACTAGTTGTTCAATTATATTCAGTTTCCAACACTGAATGAAGTGTGGTTTTTCAGTTACTTCCATTTCTCATTAGATTGTGATGCGGTTTTGAATACTACAGCTGAGAAAAAAAAGGAAGCTTTACAGTTGTTGGGCTTTTAAAATATAATTTATAGTTGCTTATATGAGATAAAAGATGAAATCAAAGATTAATATTTCAGATTCCATTTAAATATGGACATTATTGAAAGGGGAAAAACTGGTCTGTGGAAGACTAATCTAGTGAATGTTACAGTATTGCTGCAGCATCTCTAACTTACTGTCAGTGAACTTTGTTATGGTATATGTCAGCTTTAATGGAGTGTTGGCTAGTTGAAATTATATTTTCTAACCACTTTTTAATTCTGATTCTTTAGAGAATCTTAATTCAAAATATTTAATAGGCAAAAATCACTTACTGAAGTGCCATTTGCAAAAAATGGAATGAAATTGTACTAAGAAAGTAACTACGGCATTTCCGTCATAGCCATTTACTAATGATCACTAAGCATTCAAGAAAAACACCATACAGTGCCTCTGCACTATAGTGCTTCTGAAACATTTTTTTTCCTGAGGGGTAAAATGAAAAGTTTATCTGTCTCCATATTGTTGTATCTGTAAACATCAATGACTTTCTTTTCTTTCTCCAACGTGGAAGTCAGATTTGAAGAACAAACTTTAGAGCATATAGCAGGCAAAGCATTCAGACTCTGAAAATAGTGCTTTGGAGTTTGTCCTCTAGATAGAAATTTTGGCTGTTCCCTAATCTGACAGATAAGGGGTGCACCAGTTGAAATTTTAGACAGGTAAACTGTTGGACCATTTAGATCCTCTGAGGAATACTGCTTGTAAACTAAGTGGCATTATTATTGCTGAAGTTTCCACTTATGTTTCAGGCAATGGTGTTATGTTTGTATCCATTATTTAAGGTTAGTTTACCTAATTTAATGTTGCATATTCTTAGAGCGAAAATAATGGCTACATAAATGTCTTATTTGTACTTTCAGTATCAACCAAACTAATGATTGTTATGGCTTATTACTGCACACATACATACATAAGTCAGAGTAGTGTAGTTCCATCTGCCTAGGTATGCATAAATTGACATATACTGAAATATCTGTTAGTCTGCCTATCTTCTGACTTGTATGGGTTTCTGCTTTGCTACACCAGTAGAGCTTGTAAAATGTTTCCTAGCACCTCTTGTCATACATGCTGAAGTGTCTTCAAACCACTCAGGCCTTTGCACATAGGTCAGTGAAGTTCCTGGGTTTTGAGCTGGCAATACTGAGTGTGCTGGCATTGAAGTACTGTGTCAGTAACAAAAACATTTGCATTTGTCATATATTTGTAAATACAAAATCCAGCTCTCTTTTGGGTATTTCAGCTTGCAAAATGGTAGGATAAATTACTTTGAAAGGATATTATGCAACAAATATTTTCCTTCAAATAAAAGATGATTAGTTGTGTGAAGAAATGACTGACAGGTTCTTGTCCTATGACATTTATCATTTACAACTATTCATGCTTTTGCAGCATGTGACTACCTTTAGTAATTTTTCTGGTTTTAATCAAATACAATTTTAGAAAGGTATTTCGTGCTGCATATGAAGTGTATATCCAAATGTGCAATCCCAAAGCGTGTTGCATTTGACAGTGAATGGACTGCATACCAACTGAGATGAGATGTTTTAGGAATAAGTCACACTATTTTAATTTACTTTTCTTTTTTGAAACATCTTAAAGTATTATGGGTGAATTCATTATTAATTATGGTGGTCCAGTAATGGACTATACATGATGAAAGAGTGCTTACTACCTTAAACTTCAAACATTTATAATAACCATTGTTTATTTCTCTTACTAATCCCCACTGCAACTCTTGTGTCCCTTGGGCTCAGGAGACAAGGTGTTACCAGATCTATTGTAGCAGAGTGCTGCGTGGCTCTGCTACCTGTATTTTGTCATGGCTTTCAGTGTTTGTTACACTGAAAGGGGAAAACAGTTACATTACTTCACTAAGAATGTATGGTGATATAGAGGGGATCAGTTATGCTGTAGTAATTTCTAGAAAATGCAAAACCGTCTAGGCAGTTTCAGGTATCTGCCAATAATCGACAATGGAGAAAATACCTGGAAACAGATCAGGATTGGAATGTCTGTTATTTGACTAGACATTTATTTCAAGAGAATTAGAAAAGGAAAAACAGTTTCTACTGCAGTAATAAGCAGAAATAACTACTGTGTGTTTTTTTCCTAACTCACTGTAAAAAACCCAGACTAATTAATAACTAATATTTACTTCTATCTGTGGTACTTTTTTGTATTTTCATTATAGTTACTTGTAACTTCTGTGTGCATGCTTCTGCCTGGAAAATGTGCTTGAACATCAAAATGCTCAGTCATTTTAAATGAGTAGTGAAGAATGTTACACTCATGTTTACTGTTGGCAAATTTTTTTTAGACATAAGACTGGAGGTCTTGGTCTTGTATTCTTGGTTCCATAACTGTCTTGTGAACTAAAGCCAAAGCAAGTTAAAATAAGTTCTGCTAAATTTCATAGGAGTTGGAGGAGGCTTTCTGAAAAATTAGAATTTGAAACCTCATATGCTGCCAAAATTCTAGCCTTTGGCTCTCAAAGTATAATTTGTCTTTCTGAGCAGGTACTTAGATTTTGCATGGTTTATCTGATGGTTAGTAAATGCTATATTTTTTAAAGTAGCCATTTATAGTAGAACTACTTGGTTATAAAGGCACTGGTGCAAGACTTGCCTCTGCATTTGCACGTTGTGTCCTTCACCTTGCTTTTCTCTGCTTTTATTTCAAGTGGGCAGCACCTGCAAGTGGTTGGAGAGGGCCAGATGGCTCCTGTCAGGTCTAGGAAGCAGGCACGTAGTGGAAGGCAGGATCTTCCTTTTCATCCTTAGGTAGCTGCGGAGGTGACTGAGAGACTTCCCTTCTTTTTGTTTGTACACACAGATCAGTACTGTTGCTCAGTCTTTTACTGTAGAATCTGATGGTTATGTCTGTGAAACTACAGCCATCTTCCTAAAAGTACATAATGCTAGAGATACACATTCCAGTAATGATCATTTTGTCACTTGTAGAGTTCTCAATTAGATCAGGTTCCCATTGTACAGAGGATTGTAGAGATAAATAATAAATTTCTTCCAAGGGAAGAATTAAATAAGCAAAGGCAATGAGACTTGAACTGAGCTGCCATACATGGAGTCATCCTGGAGGTCATTCAGGGCTGTCTGTTATAGCCCTTGTACTTCATGTCTCTATTCCAAATGCATGGATATTTGAGATGAGCTTTCTAGTGCATGCAATTGATTTAATGTATTAAACTGTTTGCTTTTCAAGTTATGTAAGTTAGTGGTAAGCATAGCCCTCAGACAAATAAAAAAGTGAGTATTCAAGTTGTCAATATGTATTCAAATGTCAATAATTCTTAATACTATAATACTAAAAATAGGCTAACCTAGGTTTTTTATATGCTCTCATTTGCTTATCTCACCAGTTGCAGTTTGTACTTCCATCAAGAAAATAGCATGTGAATTGTATGTGGTGAAGTTTGGTTTGTTGGGGTTTGTTTGTTTTAAACTGAAATCCTAAGTCTGTACTTTCTCAATCAGTTGGGTTTTTTTTCCTCCTAAGAATATATTCATGAAAGCAGAGTCTTTCTTCCAGAAAGACTGGGACTGAAAACTCAGTATTTAAAGAGCTAGGAGAGCAAAAAATACTGAATACCACTCTAAAATATTACAGTAATGGATTTCCTTGATCTACCCTTCTCCTTCCTGTCCAGAAGAACCACAGGCAGACAAACTTTCTGGAATGAGGAGAACCAGGAACAATTTCAGTCCCAACACAGGAAGTGATTATTGTTTTAGTAAGTTATACACTGGAGATGGCAGAAAATGAAAGTGTCAGTTTTAGTTATAACTAGGCACTCCAGCAAGCGACAACTCATTTTTTCATTTGGAACTTCAGTTTATTTTGTTTTCCTTCTTGGTAATTCCATTGATTTCTAGAGCATAACTGAGCAGTTATGCTATTGTGCCCTTCTCTAGCACTAGCATGCTTAATGGCTGTATGTGCACCTGTTGGTGTGCAGACAACAACATACATGGAGCTCTGCAAACTGCCATCCTGAACTTTCAATCAAAAACAACAAAAAGGAAGAGGAAAATGCAGACTGGGAAGCATTCTATATACCAATAAATAGGTCACTTACAATTTATATGAAATACTTTAGATGACCAGATGGTTACAGAGTTTTATCTGCATAATTTGTATTTGATATGTACATCTGAATGCATGAAATTGCTGTGAGCTGTGAACACACAAGGTTTTTTTTGGAACCCAACGTAGAATACCCCTGTAACAAGAGCCAGATAGTGGGGAAACTCAGAATTTATTGCTTTCATGAACACCTGTGCATTGGTTTTTGTTTTGCTTTTAATTTGTCTATATCTGAAAATGATGTAAGCAGCATCTGGTTATTCTTATTTAGTATGCCTATGCTGCCAAAAAATCAACAGATTCCTACTGTACTGCATTTCAGAACTAATGAGGACATAATTATATCCCTGTGCAGGAAGAAGGAATTATGCTTTGCTGGGGACTAGACTAGAATAGAAAGAAAGTAGACAAGAAAAACATTATTTTGAACCAAGTAAGAAAAGTGATCGCTTCTGTCAAAGATCTGATATTGATTTGTTGGCAGTTGACTGAGAAAATAATGCAGTGGAACTTGATTTCTGTTGAAAATATGAACAGCACAGGTAAAAGTAAAGTCTTTTTCCCTTTTAATTTTGCACATCTATTTTGCTGGTTTTCACCTTCTTGAAACTGATGTAGATTTGTAGATTCTCATGAGATTATTAAAAAGAAGCTTATAAACAAAAGCAGGTTAGCTTCTTTGTTGACCTGTTGATTTCTTTAAAATACATTTTTGAAAAACTGGTAAGTGTTCAAGTCTAATGTGCTTGAAAAGCCATCTAATTTCCTGAAATGGAACGTAATACATATTTGTAGCAGGTACATGTTTTTCAAATACTTAGTGGTAGAAACACCTGTAACTACTTAATTTTATTTCACTACTGGTGCTTGGAGTGCATGGGGAAGGCTGAGAAACTTGCCTTTGGAGACTGACAAAACTTGACTGTGCAGAGACCGCTGAAGTTAAATCTGCTTTGGGCAGACAGTGGATGAGATCATATTCAGGGGTTTCTTCAAAACCCTATGTTATTCTGTTAATAACCCTGATATTCTGTGCATAGAAGATTATACCTGATATTATGTGGAAATATTTGCCAGATTTGTGTCATCATCATGGTGGTCACTAGTCATGTGTGTGCCGCCAGTGAGACTTGGATTGTTTTGCTCTTGTGCTTTTCTTCTTGTTTTAACCATATTGTAGATTGATCATAAGGAAGTCATGGAGGTAATTGCTGATAAATGTTTAATTCTCACAGTGTATGAGCTACTACAGTGCAGATCACAGTTTGGCCCTCTAGAAATGCGTCTCCCTTCTGCCTTGAAAAGTGTAGTTTTGTTCCTCTGCTAATGAATTCCTGTAACTTCCCTGTGTTATCATTGGTCACTGGCCACTTAGATTGGGTTGCTGATTGAACTGCAAGATATGTTGATAAAAAGTAGTTTCCAGTCTACTTAGAGGTGGAAGATGGTAGGGTGGATTGTTTAGGGTCATTTTTCACTTAAATCAGTAAACTGATAGTAGAGTTGTGTCTTCAGGACAGAAGCCACCACTGTGAGAAGCAGTATATGGCATCTGAGTGTGACTTGGAAATTCCTGAATACGATAACTTGGGTCAAATCAGAGGACTAACTAGTGGTTTCACGATATAATAACTATTACTCTGAGTTTTTCTCAGTAAATGTTCTTTTAGATCCTCTATGACCATAATTTAGCACTAATTTTCATTTGTTGGTCAAGGTACACTTTCACAATGTAATAACTTACAGGGGAATCAGAGTTTGCTCACCCTTTAGTGATAATACATAATGACAGTGATTTAAGTTAATTGCAGGGTTACTTTGGGGGTTTTTTGTGTTTCACTTTTGCATACTAAATGCAAGATTGGTTAGAGGATTAAGTCTGCTCTTAAGTTTTTAGCTTTAAATCTTGAAGCTGAAAGGTTTTTTTGTGAACTCAGTGTAACTTTATTTTAGAACAAATGACAACATCAAAGGGTCATCCTTTAGACGATTACCTTGAAACAGTATTCGTATATTTCACACAAACTCTTTGCTGTATTTTTAAAAAGAAATCCTTAAAATGACTCTGTAGGTAAGCTATTACAAATGAAATGCAAATGTGTCCTGTTTCTCAGATACTTTTAAATTCATCATGTTGGAGAAATGAGAATCAGCTCTTTAATTGAATCAAAGATAGTACTGGATCTTATTTATGGTAATTCATGAGATAATGTATCCTAAAATGCAAACAAAATATTTGAAAAAATAGTAGGTTTTCTACAGTTGTTTGTGGCAATCTGAGTTTGAGGGCAGGGGAGGCAGAGTGTGGGTATCAAAGTAAACTCTGAAAAAGAAAAGTAAAACATGGAAGCATAAGAAATAAATGAAATAAAAACCACATAATCTCAGTTGCGTGGTGTTACACTTCGTAAAATAGGCTCACTGGAGAAGTATTTAATATGCTTTGTACGTGTTGGGGAGACATATGCTGGTTTAGATAAAACTAAAAGTTTGATGGTCTGAATTCATAACCTAAGTGGGAAAGTATTGTCTCAGTGGGAAAGTTCAAGTAGCTTTGCCATTTTCAGGAACTGTTTTACAAATGACATGCACTAAATTCTTATATTCTGCATTGTGCTAGATGCTGTTCTGATGCGTTCAGACTAAAAACTCATGGTGGGAATATTCTTTTAGTCTGTAAAATGTTGGACAGCTTGTGGTGCTGTACAAGTTAATATTTTAATTTTAAATTTACACTGATTGTAAGTTCCTGTATTTATAGGAAGATACAACAGCATTGTGAGGTGATCTTGTTACTAGGCTAATGATTTCCACAATAGTGGTAAATAAAAATCTGATAAAATCTGTAAGGCAGAGGGAGCAGAGAAGAGCAGCCAGGTGGTTGGTCACCAGGTTGCAGGGCCTGTGTTAGCCAGCTCAGAAGAGGATTGACAACTGCCTGGCAGGAGTGCAGCCAGAAGAAGGTAAGCACTAAAGGAATCTAGGTGAGGGATTTAAGGGTAACCTGTAAGGAGGGAAAATGCAGGATGAGACTTGTACATGGGTTTAAAAACACTGAAATACTACCCCCTGCTGTTTCTGATGGGGCATTGGAATACCCAATGCTTAAAAAAAAAAATAGTTTATGTATCAACTTTCTTTAATGCCTTGTTTTCTTCTTGGCATAACATAAAAAGTAAAACCCTGAAGTATAACCAACCTCGAAAGTAGCTGTCCTTGATTATGACTCAGAAGCACAAGTTCTGTTTAGCTTTGCACTGAAAGCAGGATTTCTGCATTTGTTTTGGGTTTTTTTGGGACCCAATGTACAGTACCCCTATAACAGAGAGCCAGATACTGGGGAAAGTCAGAATTTATTGCTTTCATGAACACCTGTGCATTGTTTTTGGTTTTGCTTTTAATTTGTCTCTATCTGAAAGTGATGTAAGCAGTGGTGAATGCTGCCTGTCCTGTGCAGAATACAGTAGTGAGTGTATGATGAAACTACTGGGATTTTTTTAAGTAAACTCATTAATTATTTTAAATTGAAATTAATCAGGAATTGGATTGAGAAATGTAGTCTTCTGTTTCAGTATGTTTCTAACCTGAATTAATTGAGTAATGGATGAGATCAATTATTCAAACTTTAGATACACCCAAGACACATTGAAATCTTTTGTACAGTACCTTGAAGAATTTATCTTGAACTGCTTGCTGCTGTACATACTAAAAAATACATGGCAAAGATTAGAGCTAAGGTTGTGTTAACTGTGACATTCTGTGATATCAGAAGTAATTTTACATGTTGCTTTTGCTGTTCACTTTTGTGTAATTCCAGTGGTTGTAGGAAGTTTGTCCTCCTTCACAGATGAAGTTGTATTTCCTGTTCATCTTTAGATCTGGTGTATGTATGCTATCCCAGCAGGTGAGATAGTGTGACTGCTACGATTCTTCTGAGCACTGGTGCTTGGTAGGGCTATTGCCTAGTAAATGCACATACATGGGTTTACAAAGTAGAAATATTCCTTTTATGCTACAGGAGAAAAGAAAGTTGTCTTTTTAAAGCATGGATTGGGCTATAAATGCTAAAAACCATGTTTCAGAATGTTCATCTTTTGTTGCACTTAACAGAGCTCAGTAGGGCAGAGTTAATGTTCTCTTAATATTTTATTTTTCAGTTGCTGTGTTTTAAAATGTATGTATTTCTTTTGAGACAGTTGCTGGTATTTAGGGTGTCTGCAACATACCCAAACAAACCCCTTAATTCTATTCATTTATCTCTAGCTGTTTGAACAGAGTTTAGCTTCTTTGCATATGATACATAAAACAGAATAATATATAAAAAGTATTGCTTTCAGATTCCAAATGTTTTCTGAAGCATAAATGCAGAACTATTACAAGAACTATTCAGATGACTGTTTTATCCCATTTTCTAGTCATGCATGTGTATCTGATTCTTTGTATCTATTGCTTTTGTAAACACAAGGTGTAATGTCAATATACTACTTGAAATAAAAAGGACAGTAAGTGATTTCCTAAAGCATTTGAAGGAATTCATATGTAAACTGGAATTAGATGTTATCCTCACTGACTTTTTTTTCATCATCTCACTTTATCAGCATGGCCTTGACTACAGAGGGACTGCTGCATGCGTGCAGCAAGAAGGATCTGGAGAAGTGAAATTCATGCTAACTTCGGACACTTTAAAAAAAAAACCCAGAATGTAACAGTTTTCGTGCTGTTTCTTGAGATCTTGTATCACGTTTTCGTTACTAGTGTGAAATCTTGTATAATCATTTACCAGTAGAGTGTGGTCTTAGGGGGGTTTTGGGAGTCCATAGAAAACAGGAGTATGCCTTTTTTAGCCTGTCGTGCTTGCATAACAGTATAGTAAGAAGCAGTGTGTGTATTGATACTAGTGCATCTTAA
Source organism: Illadopsis cleaveri (assembly GCA_013399915.1). NCBI lineage: Eukaryota > Metazoa > Chordata > Aves > Passeriformes > Timaliidae > Illadopsis > Illadopsis cleaveri. The sequence continues at coordinate 535,505 of VXBB01002362.1, forward strand.
AACCAGTATTTTTGATGCTTTTTTTTTTTTTTTTTGCAATCTTTATCTCATAATTTTTAGAAAAGTGTTGTTTAGTTTAGTGGTGGGTTTTGTTTGTGCGTTTCATTTGTTTGATATGGTTTGCCCTCCCTCAGTGCAAATGTTGCTAAGGTGTTTCTTACGTGTTTTTGAGTGGTAGAATTGTTTTTCCTTTTTTCGTCTTATACTTCCTATCCACCTGCACTCATGTACTGTTAAGCCTCTTCAGGAGGCTTGAAAGTGTAATTTGAGGAAAGACTGGAAGAAAAATGTTTTGTTTGGTCTACAGAAGAGAAGACAAAAGAGACGTGATAAGAGTTCTTTACTATGTGAAAGGACCAACTATAATATTAAAAGTTCTTTTGTGTGTGTTGGAGGTGGGACAGAGAGCAGTGGAGAGGGATGGTTGGAGCAAGATTAAAGGTTGGTAAAAGTTTCCTAACATAAGCAATGGGCAGTCATATCCCTGTAGAGAATTGGTGGAACCTCTATCAATGGCATTTTTGAAACAAGTTAGAATAACTTTTTCGAGGAAGGGATCGATTCAGATCAAGCAATACTGGGATGATGGACAAGATAGCCTTTTGGAAAGTATTTCTAGCCCTGTTTTCTAGATGTCTTGGGGTTTTTTGGCTCACATCTCAGCATGTTCATTGGGAGCCAACTACTTTCAGGAGATATTAAAAGCTCCCCTCCCCAACAGTCTCTGGAATGTTTTCTTATTTCACAGAAAATCATTACTTCAATCTCTATAGCATATATGTTGATTTCTATTTTTTGTTGTCAGAATATTCCATGATTTCTCAATGAAGATAACTCTGCAAGTAATAAATATTCTTGCATGATAGTACTATCTGATTGAAGTACAGTGCTTCCTTTACAATGAAAGGTATGACAGTATTAACTTATTCATGTTATCATAATCCACTGCTGATTGTTTAGTTCATAGGTGTTATGTCCTCAGAATTTTGGCGAGAAAAAAAAGATTATTCACTATATTGCTCTCAGATCAGTACTGAGAGAACTACTGAGTTGCATTTAACAGAACTGTTACTGTGTTAATTAGCTTGCAGTATGACTATGAACTAGAAGGCTGGCTGCATGGGAGACCCTGAGGTGATGCAAGAGAGGACAGCTTTTTGCCACCTTTGTGTTTAAATACCACACAGTTATTAATACTTAAAACTTACCAAAGGAGATGCTTCAAATGTTAGAGTTGCCATTCCAGTAAAGTTTTGATAAATATGGTCCCTATCTGCACTAGCATGCAATGGTATTAACTACTTTTAATTCTGTTTCACTACCATTAATGCACCTCCTTTATGGTAGTAAATTTCCTACGTTTTGTTTGACATGTCAGCAGCATTTTTAAGTGATGTCAGAAATAAGACCAGTGATACCTGAAGTAAATGAGAGTCTTTGCTGTTACTGTCACAAATAATGATCCGTGACTGCATTGGTAAATCTGAAAGGTGCAAGAATAGACAAGGCTAAGAAAAGCTTTTCATAATTAGTAAGCAAGAGGTTGGGCATGCAAATTTGCTCTATCTGGGAATACTAATAGGAAATGCGCTTCCTTTTTTAAAGTTAGTGTAATCTTCAGAACAGATTTATAGGTGCTTATTCCTTGAATTCAGGAAAAAGTGTTTTTGTGTTTTTTAAATTGCCAAATATGGTTGCAAGACAAATGGTAAGTGTATTATTGCTCTTTTGCGTATGCTGTTTTGCATGTAAAAATATGGCTGTTAAACTGAAACAGTATCTTGCACATGATGATCTCATTCTACTCTTCCCATTATTGCCTGCTGGCAGTGCAGAGTATGGAGTGGTATATTGTGTGTGTGTATATATAAAACTGTTATCTTAGAAAAGATACTTTATTTTAATTTAGGGCAGCCTGAAATTAAATGAATTCTTGCCTGCTGCTCTATCAATGTTGTTTTCTTCTGCACTCGGTGTCATGGTAGCTCATATATGTCTTCACCTCGAATTCAGAATTGGTCATCCCATTTGTCTGTTTCATCAGTCATAAATGCATTTCTTTTGTTGGCACGACATGCAAGGCCAGTAAACTACTAGTTCAAGCAGCTAGTGCAAGTATTTATTTGCCTGTTTTCATATGTAACGTGTGGATATGGGTGTCTTACTGTTCATTCCTAGTTATTTTTAGTAGAATTATATTAGTTTTGTGAAGAATATTTTCATGTGATTGTACTGTATGTCGGTCTTCTCTGAGAGCTTTGGAACCTGTTAACCAAGTTCAGCCATGTTTGATAGAAAGAAATAACTTCCTTCTAAATTTCCAATAACCGGTTTGCAAAGTAGCAGATACATAAAGAAAAGAGACATTAGAAATGTTGGCAGTGAGGGAGGGGTAGGGGCAGCTTGTGGACTGTGTGCATTCCAGGTGGAATGGCTTCCAGCAACTCACGCATACCAAGTTGGATGTTTTTGTGAACCAGTTGTAGCACAAGGCTGGTCCTTACCTGGTTAGTTGGGAAAGATGGGTCTGTGGGAGCTGCAAGTACTTAGCAGATCTCTAGTAGGCACAGAAGGGAGAAAGCAGTGACTGGTAAGTGGGGAAGTAAAGCTTGAGGAAAACTTAGGGTATGTTGAACTCTTGTGATAAAGATTTTTGCTTGGGCCAGAGGGAGAAGTCAGCATGTTAAGGGAATATGAGAAATATAAATCCTTGATTCATTATTTGCGTTCCTCACAGAGATTTTAAAAGCATGTTTTCTGTTGTGACTGCCCTTGGTATGTTACTTAGTTTTATGCTTTTTGTTGTTGTTGTTTGGTTTGGTTTGGTTTGGTTTGGTTTTGGTTTGGTTGGGAGTTCTCATGCTTACTAACCTGCTGTGGCTAAGGTTCAGAATTAAAGAGAATTATCCCTCCTACTCTTTGTGTCACAGGATGTGGATATGGAAATGTATATAGTTATATAAAAATGCATCTAAATATTTGGCTTACTATTTTGAAATGTCATGAATAATTGGCACCAAAGAACTCTAAGAACTGACGTAACAGATGCTTGAAGGGCATTTTGTTTTGTGAAGCAACTAATTTCTTACTACAAAACCTAAATTTTAAATTAAAACTTAAACCCCGTGGCTGTACCAAGTAGCTATTACAGCAAGTTAACAAGTCTTCCACCAGGGTGCAGTCTTTTCTAAGGATTTCTAATACCTTCAGCTAAGTATCTGCATTTTGTATGTAAATATTATTTTTCTACTGCAGCTATTACAGGCACACAGTTGACTTTATTTTTCAGTGTGCATTTGGCTCTTTAATTGTGTTACCTCATTGTGTTTAACAGTTGAGGCAAAATTGGGTAAGGTCAGTTAAATGATAAAGTAATGTACAGTCATCTGATTCCAGTTAGAAAAAATGTCAGTCTTTTCACCTTTTTTTTTTTTAATTTTCTAGAATGAAATACCTTCCCCCACTTTTTCTCATTCACTAAATAAATTCACTGTTGCCTTGTGTCAATAGGTAGATCCAAGCAACAGTACTGTAGGATTGAACTTTTCCCATATGAGTTAATAGGGTGTTAACATCAAAGCCTAATTATGAGTATTTAAATTCTTTACACATCTGAAGGACAAGCCAAAATACAGCTGCCCAGCTGACAGCATACTTCTAATTGTGAGTATGGGTTGCGAGTCATAGGATGAAACCTGATCCATTTTCCATGTCTGCTGTGAAAATACTTTAAGCTGTTATGTTCGTCTTGTTTGCAGTAAAAATACTTTAAGCTGTTATGTTTGTCTTGTTTAGGCAATTGTCACCTTATTATTGTCATCCTAATTCTGTTCCCTGGGAGCTGTAGTCATTCTATGCACTATTCAGTGTAATAGGAAAATGATCATAATTTGACTTGCCTGTAGAGATTGTTGGCCACAACTGCTGTAACCCGAAAGTATTTGATCAATGGATTAGATACTTGGTTAGGTATTTGTTGTATAGATACTTCTGCTGTGACTTGTTAAGAGAAAGATATTTGTGCCCAGGTCAGACTTACTATATCCCAGGCCACTTCAGTTTCTTTTGGTACAGAACTAGTGTCTTGTCAAGAATGTTTCTGTGTTTTAGTGTCACATCTACTATTTTAAGTGTCATGTTACTGTTTATATAAAGAAGTGCTATAATTTCTAGTTTTGGCTGCATGGTCCTGTTTTCAGGACATAAAATTGGAGTCTTTGAAATAATGCTTGCACCCAACATACCATATCATATCACTAAGGATTTTCAGTCCTACTTGAAAACCAGTAACAAAATTCCTATCGTTGACATTGGTGTGATGAGAGGGAACAGTAGAATTTTCTAGATAAGTCATGTGTCGTGCTTAATTTGAAGATACTTTATAGATAATTGAAAATAAAGTAACACTTATCTGGGAAAGAGTTGCACAAACCAGCTCAAGTAATCTAATGGATCACTGGTAGTGAAAAAATGAGCTCCAGGTTCTTTCTGTGCATAGCTGTGAACTCCCACCACTTACTTTTTAACTGGCCTTGGCATTTTTTTTATACTACCCCACCTCCCGACCCCCAGTATTTGATGTTTATTAATCAAATTTGATGTGGGGAAAAAAAACTAGTCCAAGAAGGAAAGAAAAGGCAGGGGTATTGCTAGAGTTTTCAGAGAGTAGGATTGACTGGAGAATAGTTGTCATGTTAGAGCCTTTACAAAGTAGTATACCAGTAGTAGGATGATGTAGCGTATCTGAGAGTGAGGGTGAAAGATGGCAATGGTGTGTTAGGCTGGACAGTCTGGGAAGTGTAACTTACTGTAACAGGAAATGCTCTTCTGGGGCAGCATAATGTGATGTAACTTCTGGCTCTTACAGTCATATCCTCTCCTCTGTGCCAGCTTCAGTGCCCTTCTGACCCCAAACTCAGCTGCTTCAGTCAGTATACATGGAAGAAGTCTCTCTGTATGCACATTCCCATGTCATTCTGCTCATGTATACACACCTATGCACCTTAAAAGAATTGTTTTCTGCTGTATGGAAAGAGCTTGGCACAGGGTCAGATGGACACCAGAGGGAGCGGTAATGTTTTGCCAGGGGAAAGTATCAGTGTAGCAGCTGCAGTTAGATCTGCTTCATTTGCTATCAGCCACACTTGTCAGTCTTAGCAAGTTTAAAAAAAAAAAGGAGGAAAAAGAAATGTTGGTGTTCCATATGGATTTCTGCAAACCAGGTTTTTAATCATGCTTGGGCCCCAAAGATTATCAAGATTTCTTTAACACTGAACAGCTAATTAAGGAAATGTTTGTTTGTTGATTGTTTAATCAAATAACTTGACCATGTTTCTAATGAATTATTTGTTTCAAACTATGGTTGTGGGCATTTTGGGTTTTTATAAGTGTAGTACATGACAAACTTTAACAAGTATTGATGTCTTAAATGCCTTTTCATTAGGGAAAATACTGCATTTCTGGCTATCAGTAATAAATGGTATCACTATACTGAAAACAAAACAGTGGGGTTTATTTGGATTTTTTTAAAGACTAGTTAATAAATTGAGTCACAGTTTTATTTTAACTCTATCTACTAATTTATGTGATGGATATAGTTTCCTAGTCTGTGTTAGGGTTTTGCTTTGGTTTGGTTTTAATTAAAGAAGCCGGTCTGTGTATGGGATGTATCTTAAAATAGTGAGACTTTAGAAAACCTGATTAAAGGTTTCCATGTCATTAAAGGAAAGCCTAAGGTCTAAAGCCCTTACTTGAATCCAAATAAAGTATTTTTAGAGCACTTTAAAGATGATATGTAACTTAATTGTCTTCTATTCTTTAAATTTATGCCATCTTTCAGTTGTGTATTTGCTGTTGTATTGTAATAAAACAGTTAAGGTGAGCCTTATAAGACCCCCAAGAAGTGAGGGTCAGTGGGAATAAATACATGGTTACAATTTTTTTCTTTAAGCATCATCCTTTCGGTGAATCTGTTGCTGTGGCTGTGGCAATGAAAAAGGAAAAAAAAAGTAGTTAAAACCAAAAACAACTCCTCATCCCTCAGTAACAACAAAAGCCAGTGTAAGCATGTGTCACCTAATGTTATTTGACCAAGTTAGGGGTGAAATCTAGAATGGAACTTAATGGTGCATACTGAAGCCAGATAGCTTGTCTTCCTGCTCCTCCCTCTCTTGCCAGTGCCATAGTCCAGGGTGAATACTCTGTAGGTTGCTGATGCAACTCTTTGTATAGATTTGCAGGCATGGTAAGGTGGAAAATACAAGCTCCTACCCCACCCCCTCCTGAATTTGTTGATACAGAAGAGGTCTGTGCTGAATTAGCTCATGCTTTGCCTCCACATCTGTGTAGTTTAATTACTGTGACGGCAGCCTGGCTGATAGGATGAAGGCTGTGCCTCTGCAGCAGGAGTGCAGGCATCCCTGTGGGGCTGTGGCACCTCCTGTTTGGAAAACCTCTGGCTCAAGGAAGGAACTTTGTAAGAAGCTACAGCTGTATCTATTGTTTCCTGACTCCATAGAATAAAACTGTAGTAGAAATTGTAAGTGATGGAGCTGGAGGAGGCAAGCTAGCTGCACTCTCTCTGCAGTTGCTATTTCATGAATTAATTTTATGCTTGTTCAGATAACTTCTAAAATTTTCTGAACTAATAGATACTAAGTAATAGATACTAAGTAGTCCACAAGGTCACATAGGAAATGTGTGATATAACACATGTAATCCACATCAACCCAAATGGTGTCACTTGCACACTGTTCGAATGAGTGCTGGTGCGGCCTGTTCTGAGCTGATAGTGGAGGCTATTGGTTTTGGCAGGCACAGAGTAATAGAAATCATCTGGCTCAAGCTGTTACTGTTATGAGGTATTATGTTACGTTTGTCCCACTTTCCAAATGGTGATGTCAGATGTGCATATAAAGAAGCTCTCAAGCCATCTAACTGTTTTCAGGTAAAATTGTCTGTGCTTCCTTGAATGCACGGCTGAAAGGCTCAGTGATTCATGAGCTGATTCAGGGGTGCATCAGATGCCTGTCTTTGAGAGCAGCCACATTTGTCAGCAGAGAGGGGCAGGCAGCCGGGTGGTGATGGCTTCAGTTGTCTGATTTTTATCTGCAGCTACAAGTCTGTCAGCACCTTATGTTAGTTTGCTCAGTCTAAGGATAAAACTCAGGTCAATATCTGACAAATGTACTTTTGTGTGTTTAAGTGTTACGTGCCCAACACTGTAGCACACCTTGATGACTGCTAAACATCACAGTTTAAAACCCTGGTTAAGAAAGGGCTAATATGGTTGTAGCATAGACAAGTCTGAAGTTGTTGGATTTCTAATTCTGTGGATTTCCAGGGATAGTGATCTGGTAATAAAAAGAAGTTTGATGCTCTGGAGAAATGTGGATGATACTGAAATTACATCTTGGGTTTACTTTCATGGTGGGGACTAAATTCTATGGCATGCTTGTAATTAAAACTTTTTATGGAATTCAGGTTGTTCCTTATCTTTTTGTTCATGAAAGGGCTAATTAGCTAGCCACAGTCCCTTGTTACTGGATTAGCCACAGGCTATTAGTCATAGGCATTTTTTATCCTACCCAATGTGAGGTCAGACAAATTTGAAGCACTCTTGTAATTGCATTTAACTGTATATTACAATAACATACCATATTTTACCTTTTTTTTTTTCATTTCTAGTCAAAAGTATAGTTATTCCTTGTGCATCTTTTTGACATGGTTTTTCCTCACAAAATTAAAGTTGTTTCACTGATGTCTTAATAAAATAACAACTGAAATTTGCCTTTCTGATGTTCCCTGTTTTTTAAATGGATATTAATATTTCATAATATTATATCATTTTGATTTATACATAGCTAAAAATAAAACAACTGCCAGTTTAGGGCTGTTCATGTACTGTTTCATACTGCTCATGCTCATCCCATAGGCAGCAGCAGTGCAGAGATGATGTTATCACTGCTATAACAGGGTTTTCTGTTGCATCATGAAATTACTGAAGCTGTCTTTCGTCATTTCCTAATTTTGGTCAGCAGTTGCAAACCTGAAATGGTATGATATCTTTTCATCATCTTTACGCTTCAGACTTTTCAGTTACATTACTTAAAAAACATCTCAAGGGTAATACAAGCTTGTAATTATAGACAGGAAGCTGAAGAAAGGTCTCCAACAATCCTTTTGCCCTCCTCCCCCCTTTTCTGGGGCAGGAGGAAGTATAGAGGGAATATCCTGGCAGATGTTCTATTGCTCCCTAGTAATTGTTTTAAACAACTGAGAAATTTCTTAGCTTGATCATGTTCAATGTGTAAATTCTTATGATGCCATGTGGCAGAAGGCTCTGCTGGGGGAATGCAGGACTGGGCAGAAATCCTGGGAAAGATGAGCAACTGCTCACAGGAATACCGCTGCTGAAAAGGCGCTTGTAAAGCTGTATGTGTTTGATTTTACAAAATTTGATAGTCTAGAAGGGCATGAGATTTGATTAAAGCTACTTGGAATCATTGTAAACTTCAGATTTTGCCATCGGTCTTTTTAGTAGCTTTCCAAACCTAAAAGGATTTGGAGGTTCATTTGATGAGACATTTTTATCGTGTAGATTTATGTCCAATAAGCTACTCCAGTTGAGCAGTATGCAGCTCTTTTAGGCCCTGTGTATATTACTTCATATCATTGTCTTCTTTTTACAGATGCCACTTAAAAGCAGAATCACCTATACAAAATTGGTTGGCCTATGGCAAAGCATGGTTTTCATATTACTGCTGGTTTATTGTTTTTATTTTCTTTTCACTCTCTACACAGTTTTTATAGTGAAATGGAACTAGTTCTTAATGTTTAGAGAGCAGTCATTAGCAGGGCTGGGGAAGGAAGCCAGGAATATGGTGCTCACCTTCACCTGACTATTCTGTTGTGCCATTATAGTAACTGTAAGCAGCTGGGAGGGAAACAGCAGACTTTTTCTCCATGCTTCTCTACCTCATCTGTTACAATTTATAATCTTCCCCTGTTTCCCTTGAAAGTTAATGTAATTTCATTTTTCCTTCACCTCTTCTTAATCTGTGCCATAAGAAAAGTTCTATCTGTGCTTTCTGACAGGGTCAGCTACTGCAGGCACATTGCAGCCGACCATACAGCCACTGTGGCCTCCCCTCCCTGCCACTGTGTATGCTGCCAGCAGATTCTCCCCAAAGCCTTCCCTGTCCTTTGCTCTTTGGCTGGCAGGATTTGATTTGCTAAATTTTTTATATTTATTGTCTGACTTGGGGAAATTTAGTTTTGATTTGTTTTCTGGGTGTTCTTTCCCCCTTATAAGCCTAGTGCATTAAAGAGAGAGTATAGAGTTCTCCCAGTCTCCACTTTAGCTCCTAAATCAGTGTCCTTTTTCCACGACATCTCACTGGTTTTTACACTCTTAAACCCCTTTCTTCAATGTTTTTCGTCTTTTCAGATTCTTTTTCTGTCTTTCTATAGCATGACAAAATACTTGTGAGATTATGTTGATAGACTGCAACTTGAAACACACAGTTCTAAAGGTACTTATATTTTCTTTTTAAAAGCAATCTCTTTTCTGTAATGGCCACAGTATGTTGTTTTGAAATCATGCATGTGTTATAAAAACTAGCTGTCCACAAATGTAGTTAATTGCTTGTCTATCTTGCATAAGTTTGTTGTAATTCATCTGGTATGCCCCTGCTCCCAGGAGCTTAAAACTTCTAAAAATATTTAATAATGCTTTCCATATCTTTCCCAAAGGAAGCTACCCAGAAGGAATGTTCAGATTACTCGAGGCATGAATTAAAGTCTCTGGTCCATTTAAAAAAAAACCCAAACAACAAACAAAACAACACCCTCCAGACTACCAGACAAGTTCAGTTGCATATTTGGTGGTGAAGACAGAGGGCAACTTGCAACAAGTGATGCAAAAACTGGATATGGGCTCTATTCCATATTCATAGTGGTCAAGCTCAGTGCAGTACAGCTTGTGTAAGACATGGATTTCAGACTGTTAGGAGAAATGACTGGTAAACTACTTTGGGATCTGACATCAGCAGTTCAGTGTGTCCCGGATTACCATTGTCCCTCATCAGCTGGCTGGTACTGCTCCCCCTACAGCCTGCTAACTGGAGGAGTCTTGTAAATACATTGTTGATAAGAGTACAGCGTCAGCCAGTTTATTTCACGTGTTAGATAACTTCATAAAACAGTAGCTAACAATTTAAAACTTAGCTGCTCACTGATCATGTTAATGTAGTTCTTAAAGAAAGTGTTTTATGTGGTTTGTTCCTTGTGTCACAGTCTTTCCAGGGGATTGGATGTTGTCACTGGTTTAATGCTTTCTATGCTACTTAAGGATTTATCCTTTTCCCCATCTGTTGCAAAGCATGCTGTTACATGTGAGCAGAAAATACTGAAGATTTATTTTTAGTTTCTTGTTTGAAATTTATTTCTGAGAAGGTTTGTGCTTTTGTAGAAATGAGCTTGCCTCCCGGTAGAAGATTGCACTGGTCTGAAGAAGAATCTTCAGAATGTGTCCAGAGCTTATGTGACACTGAGTCAGCCTGGTTTCAGAATATTGAGTACTTAAGAAAGGGATTAGCACCATATGCTAGTCTAAGATGGAAATTTAAGTAAAGTGTCTTTTTTTGTGGAAATACACTGGTTTGAATTTATAGCTAGGTTTTTCAGAAAACTAGTTGTTTTAACAAGGTATTGTACACTGCAGAAGTTAAAAGGAAGGGTAAAGAAAAAAAATATAAGTAGCAAATCCAGTCATTATATGCTGTAATAATGCAGAGTCATAGAATGCTTTGACTTTAAAGACCATGTAAGTCCATGGCACACACACCCTACACACATACCCACTTGCCATGGTCAGAGACATCTTTTACTAGATGAAGTTGCTCAAAGCCAACCTGATGACAGCCTTTAGAACTATTCAAATTTATGTAGAGTGTAGAAGGCTCTGAGGTAAGAAAGGATAACATCTGGCTGATTATTTAGGAAAACGTTTATTTGTTTGCCCATATATTGCTTAATACAGATACCATGTGGCTTTGTTTCTTTCCATAATGAACTTTCTTCAGTTTTAGAAATCCCTACCCTGTGTCTCTCAAAAAGGTACACAGTACGTTAAGTGCAGGGCATTTATATTCCCAGAAGTTATTTCCATTCAGAATACTAGAAATACAATGAGCCTTACTGGGTTTACGCAGTATTTGAAAAGGCTGGTTAATCCACAGTGGAGGATCAGGTTTTATCTCCTCTAAACCCCAGGCCACCAGCAGGGTCTATACATACTCCAGGCATTTTCTGATACTTAATACCTGAATACAGTTGATACTGAGGTGATTTTTTTAGCCTTCTTATAAAAGAATAATTTATCTTCTAATATGCTCAACAGATTTTTAGTATCTATGTTTGTTTTATATAAGATTAGAGTTCAAGTGGTTTTATTATGTATTTCACAACAGCATTCTTGTTGAGTAATTAGTTAGATTTGTAATTTGTTAAAAGTAGAGCTGTTGTTTTTGGTTTTTTAATTCTAATATTCGAAAATTCTCTTCCTTCTGCCGTTAAAGCAATTTGCAATAATTATCTTCAGTGACTGAGATAGGTATTTTTCAACAGGAAATCTGATCTTTAGGCTTTATCTGTATTCATCATGCTCATTTGTTGTCTTTCTTTTATCTTTGTGTATGTTCTAATAGCTTTACATTACACTTGTAAAAAGCAAAAGGAAAACGCTTATAAATTCTTCATGATTATTGTGTTGGTTATTCTAAAATGTTTTCTGAAGGAGTGACACTTCATCTGTCATTCTGCTTTCCTCATGCTTTATCAGAATTAGTGTTAAGCTAGAGGCCATCTGTGTAGCATTCAGTGATTCTCTGGCTATATCTATATTAGTGAATTAAGTGTGTTTGAGGCTAATTGACATAACACAGCTCACGTCTGTAGTCCTAGTCCCAGAACAGGGTAGTTATATCCAAAGTTACTTCTGGGACTGGTCCCCTTACCAAGGATGGCTCTCTGAATGATTCTTCAAATTGCTTGAAAGAATGCTGATTGGCCTGGACAGAAGTTGTTTTAGGCACTTTTTTAACAGTTTAGTGGTACAGACAGTTCATTTCTATGCACAGCTCACAGCACTGTTGATTTTACCGGTATAGATGTGTAGCCTCTACAACTTCAGACAGCTAAATCGATATGTTACCTCTTTATCATCGTTTCTAAATTTGCACTTGACTGCATTCTCAGACTGCATTGGGGTACTTTTAACCTTATAACTGCATATTGTTAGGTGATCAAAAAATGTAAAATTAGTCGTTATTATTATTTTAGTTTATATGTGGGTAGGTCTGCACCATACAGATATTTTTATATTGAGTGTTTTTATGAAGGTCCGATTGCATTGTTTTTACAAACCGATTTCTGGGAAGATTTTGAGGCAAAGAAAGTACTTGTTCCCAAGGCTCTTACTCATTTTTTTTTTAATTGCATTCTTATTTTTTCATGAATATTTGATCTATCTGGTGAAATGTTCAACAATTAATTAATGTCCTTATTTTTGTTTTATTTACCACATAAATAAGGATGTGTCAACTAGTACATGTACTTTGATTATGTGGTCAGACTGTGGAATACAGTTTGGCAGAGAAATTTTGAATAAATTTAATTGCAGGAGAAGATTGGTTTGTGATGAAGGCAGAAAAAATGCAGCTATTTAAGTTGCCAAATCTTGTGCAGAAAGTAATGGTGAAATTACACATAGCTATGTGAGGTGAAAAAATGGCATGGCAATAAGTTTTTAATAAATGATTGTAGATTCAATAAATTTAAGAAACAGACTACAGGAATCAGTAAATTCCATATTTTTATTCTGTGTTTTATGGTTCTGGGTTTTTTTAGTCACTGTTGAATAACACTGGAAGTAGTATTGTGGAAATGTTTACCGTGGTGGCTAGAGCAATTGCCAAAATCTAGAAAAGCTATTTCTAGGCTGCTGTTTTCATGAGATTTAAATCTACAGTTACTGTGCTCTTGTATAATATCCTTCTAATTACCAGGCTTGCTACAGGAGCCTATTGGCCCTTCTTGTCAAAACAGTGCCAGAATGTAGCAAAGCGTATGGATTAATAATAGGCCGGGGGGAAAGTGCCATTTTCCAGTAATTAAGATGGTACTTTGACTGTGTACAGTCTGGACTTCCACACCTCATTCTAGACACAGCTGACATGTTTTTTGTCAGTGGTGTTTGATTAATATCCATAAGCAGCAGTTCTGTTGGCATACTTACAGTGAAATACACAAATATGAGGTATTACAAATTTTTAATATTTTCAAAATTTTAAAAAAAGTTAAATATTTTAAATTTTTAAAATATGAGATGTTACAATTTTTTAAATAATTTTAATTATTTTTTAGTTCAAAGAGTGTTTTTTCTTATTACTGCAGTTTGAAAAGTGTGTAATACTCCTAAATTTCAAAAATGTGCAAGATAAGTATTTGCAGTTGAAAAGAAGTATGCAAGTCTTTGCAGATGAGCCATATTCCAGTTTAGCAAAGTGGTCTAAGTGTGTAATTGTAATTGTAAACATGTGATGTGTGGCCGTTCATGTGCTGTGGTATTTTGCCAGATTTTGCCTTTGTAGGATAAATTTATTCTGAATAGACAAGGTAAGTGGCTGTTACCATCTGTGATAATATAGCGAGCTGTGTTATTTATAATGGTTTGAGAGAAAGTCAAAGAACTGGGAATTCTTGATGGGATAAATTCAGGGCATTATGGTTGTGAAAATAACTTCAGTGTAATGCTTAGCAGGCACAATATTAAAGAATTTACTCCTTACGTACAAAACCCCCTAGTCAGGTTTCTATAAAAACTGTAATGAAGTCCCTGCAAGTCTGAAAGTAAACTGTTCTTGTGAAAAAATACTAGCTTTCTCTGTTTGCATATTCGGTCATGCAACTGTTAAACTAAAAAAACAGGGAATCACTTTCTTAATCTTATGTAGTACAAGGCCATCTTGCATTCTGAATTTGGGAAAAAACCTAAGACAGAATTGCCATAGAAATTATCTGTTTAGTCAGAGCAGCTCTTCAGTTTGTGCTCTGATAGAATGATGTGTTGCTCTAGCAAGTGTTTCTTTCTCTACTTTTGTGCTACTCACACACACACACACATACACGCACACACAAATTTTTCCAATTTAAATTTCATAACAGTTAAATAATAAGAGAAGTAATGGTCAAATGAAGCTATACTTGTTTATAATACGTGTAGTTTTCTTCATAGGGTAATGAAATACTTGTAGGTTACTTATATAGGTCAATTTAACAGCTATTCATGTTCACCATTATGAAAGTTACACAACTTCATACACGATATACGTTAAATGTGTACTTGTGTATTTGCATTAAAATGTCTTCATATTTGTAGATGCTTGTCTCAGGAAATACTTCTGGAACATGTGGTCATTAATCTCTGGTGTTCAAAGTCTATAATGTGTTTAATGTGCTTGATTCTAATCTTGGGAGTATCTAATAGATTTTTAGCTTTGATATTTGACAAAATAAAAGCCCCTATTTCTTAATGGGAACCCCCATCTTTAAAACATGCTCTAAGTTATCACATTGTGTAGGAGTGGTAACTTTGTTTGGATTTTTGTTTAAAGTAAGTATGTGTTTTGTGTATATATATAAAAATATATATAAATATTTTCTCTTTAAATACACTTACTAGATAAATACATCTGTTGGCAAAATACCACCTAGTCCAGTCTTAGGATATGCTTGTGAAGGAATCCATGTAACCAAATTATTTTTATTTTATTGTATTTTGTTTTTTGTATTTACCTTGATAGTTCACTTAGTGACCTAAATAGTGTTCACTGAAGGCAAGTATTTGCATTCTGTGCAGACATTGTTTTACAAGACACACTATTTATAACTAATGCTATGTCAGAAGCTGTATTTAGCTGAAAATTTTATTATTACTGTCACAATACATATTACAGTGTAGAGATACTCATTTATATTGCTGGCAGCTTTGCAGTGGATACATGAATGCTTGAAATTGTTATAGTAGCTTACATAATGTGTTGGTATTTGGGATTTTGGTGATGGTCTGAAATAAGGTGGCTGATGTGGGCAGTAGTATGTTGTGAGTGTGCTATGGGGACACCACACAATGCTTAGTTATAATTTCCTACATGGGCCTACAGGAGTTCCTTCCTTGTGGTACCATCTGTGTCAGTGCATCTTTGCCATTCAGATACTCCTGTGTTCAAGCACTGTGGAGAAATCTAGACAGTACTGTGGGTTATTCTCAAAATGGATTAGCTTTGGGGTTTTTCAAGAATTTGTGAAAATGTGATGGAGATAATAACAAATCTAGAGGGTTCTGATGTTTTGCTTGAAGAGCTGAACTCAGACTGCAATTATACTTGAGATTTGATGAGTTGTCATCCTAAATGGAAACAGAGTGACTGTAGTATTAGTAAGAGGAATATGTCTGGGAATTGCCTTTGTTGAAAAGATAAAGACTGGAGAATTAATACTGTTAGTAATTGTGCAGCTCAGATATTCCTGGATGTGAAGCCCAGCGGGTCTGATGAAGCTGCCACTGAAGCAGTAAGAAGTGATGCTGGATTTGGATTGTTTTAGGGAAGCAGTGCAAATGCAGTAGAAGAGTTAGTCCTGTAAAAGAAGTTTGGACCACAGCTGTGGATCACAAGTAGAATAAAATTGAAAAATAAATGAAGACAAGCTTACATAGCAGTGTATTTATCTAGAATCTGTTGGAGTTGCTGGAAGTGCAGTTTCTTCAGAGACTGATGTCATCCTCCAGCCACCTCAGTCTTTTGAAACTGCACTCCAGCATAAGCACTTTAGTTGGCTGTCATATGTATTTTATTATTTCCCTTCTAAGCTGGAGCATTATTAGTATGAAACCATAAAATAGTATCTTAATTTCTTTCCTCTCAGTGTTCCTATAGATACTAACAAGGTATTTTCATTGACTTGAATGATTTATTTTTTTCTTTGAAGCTTTGAATCTATTTCTTCTTGTAATGTCTAACATAGTGAAACTTGGAGGGCTGCTGGTGCTCTTAACTTTTACACTTCTTCCAACAAAGATTAACAAAGATTGCCTTAGAAAAGATTCAGAACTTTACATAAAGGCATGTATTTGGGTTTCCTCTTTGCGAAGGTTTCTTAGTAGGATAAGAATTTTATAACCAATTTTCAACCAAACTACAAACTGGACCATCTATCACGTAGTCTCGTGTTACAAAATGTGGTACAAAAGTTTAACATAATTAAATTCCATTTAAGTGCAATTATAGTTTGTATGTGGTTATGTATAGAGGGCTTGGGCTGTTTAATCTGCACGGGGCCTTCTGAGTTTGCTCACAATTCTCCTGGAGCATGACAGAATCTGTCAGGATGCAGGCTGGATGTAGAACCCCTGGTATGGTGTGTATGGTCTGATGGGCCCACATGGGACCTCATTCCAAACAGCACAGGCTGGTTGGGACAGTGTCCTGCATGCATATTGTGGGACACCTCCAGGTGTTTGAAAAGCGCAGCTATTGGAGTTCTGTATTCATCTGGCAGGCTGGCCAAGTACAGCATTAAGAGTCTTGGTTTGTCAGCCTGTCCTATGAGGTAGTCACAGTAAACCAAAAATCAAACAAATAATGCTGAGAATCACATGTGCAGTGTCTCACTGGAGGCCTTATATGAGATAGTCAGTTTCTGAGGTAGGCAAGGTGAAGATGGAAAATGCAAATGTTGTTTTTGAAGGATTCAGCTGCGAGCATCAGTTCTGACAATAATTGGGTTTAACTGTTGTATTGGAATTCGCGGTGCCCTCAGGGCTGAAGGAAAAAAAAAAGCCTGAAAAGATTGCTGATGACACTGGCAAAACACTCAGACATGAAATCAAACTTGAGGCAGTTAGTTGGTGTACACTAGAAGTCTGAGCAGAGCCTTGTAGCAGGTTGTTGTGTTTGCCATTTTCAGAAGCTACTTCAGGGTAATTCTTGGGACAGGAATTTAGTAAGTGAACATCTATGAGATGAGTAAATGAGTGGTACATTACTTGAGGCAGCTGCGGCAGCAGCAGCTTTGTTAAGTTCTAAGCAAGAGTTTCATTGCAGTGTGTATGTGGCACCAGTCTCCACTGTGTGTGCCAGCAGCAGCAGAGTCAAGCTTAAATGCTTTGACCCACCTGAGAAGCAGCTTTCTATGGGATTAAAATACTGCCAGCTATAAGGCTTCATAAATGGATTGGCTTTTCAAGTAACTGTGTCAGGCATAGATTCAAGACATAGGACTGCTATGGAATTTCTAATAAAGATGGTATCTTTTTTAAAAGATTACAGCTTTTGATTGGCCACACAAGTTTGTGAATTGTCATGGGTTCCTTAGTCTTTGAGCTTAGAGTGTGTCATGTCAAACTAGTGGCAAAGAGAAACTATATGTGACAATTCTCACTTAAAGTAATACAAATTGGAATATTCCATAGTGTGAAGTCTTTATTACAGTCAGGATTTTGTCTCATGACTATCTAGGATGTTGTTAATAGTATTGCAGAGAGGGAGAGGGAGTACAAGTGAATGAGCAGGAAGAGCATGTCTGTCTTGCATCATAATGGGCGGTGTTCAGGCAAACTATAGTCCCATGTTGTCAGTCCCCCACTGCTAATGCTGTTAGAAAGATAGTTTCAAGAAAGGCGAGGTGGAGAGCTGTGGTAGAAATGGTACCTGCTTGCTCTTCAGCTGAATACAAAGATGAGGAGGGAACTGATAGTTGGACTGTGATAGTTCGTGTCTGCACATGTCACGTTTTGCCAGACATTGATTTAATATATGTTGAGCACATTTATTGTGTCCTGGTAAAGGGAGCCATAGTATCCAAAATAGCCAGATGTTTTATACTGTTACATAAACCAGTTTCTGGTATACTCTAAGCCCATTCAGGGCTACTGTTTATAGTAAATTATACATGCCCCTAGATGTACCTAGTGTAGGCTTCTTTTTGTTAGTGTTTTTTGCCTAATAGCCAAAAACAAGCCTAAAAATCACTGGGCTGAATAAAAACCTGTGTTGTTACTAAATAAGTATTTTTCATGGACAAAAGTATTAGTCATCTTGATAGAACATTTTTCTCATATACTGAATGAAACAAAGTGGCTTATTGCTGTCAGAGGAACAGAATATGTAATACGTTAATTTGATTTTCAAAGAGATATGATTTTTTGATTTCCAAATCAAGAGATCTTAAAGTAACCATGTTTTCAGAAAACATTGAAATCACTTGCCCTTCAACAAGTAGCCAGTCTGCACATGTCTGTCTCTGGCTGCCCATGTATTTTCCTATTTTTCAATGCTTGGCATATCCTGTTGGTCCAGCTATTCATCAGAGGTGTGTGTGTTTTGTTGTTTTTGGGGAGCGATGGTGGTGTTGCTTTTGTTTGGGATGTGTAGCTTTTTAAAAATGTGTTTATTCTTCCATTTATTTCTTTATTTAATTTAAGTTAAACCTCTCTGAACAGAGGAGTGATCCTGGCTGAAAGGCCAGGAGTGGCTGTAAATGGGTTTAATTTGCATTTCAGTTTCTGGAATATTTTGGTTCATGTGTCTAATGGGTTACACCAGAGTGCCATGCTAGCAGTGTGGAGCATCCTTCCACACATGTACAGAAGGGAGTTTTCCTTATTACTCCATCTTCACCAAGGCTTCAACATAGTGCTTAAGTGGGCTTTTTAAAAGACTTTTAAAAAACATATACATTGTTTGTTTCATTAGTAATTTAATTCTGGTCTTCTAGTTAGTTAGTTTGCTTTAATTCGTTTTTGTGCATACTAGCTGCATCTTTCTTTGTCGGGACCTAATTGTTCAGTTGGCATTGAAACTAAAAGAGAAGTTTAGAAGATTGTTATTGTTGATGTATACTACCTGTGACTGTGAAATTAGGGAAACATTTTGAATTCCTGAAAACCTTTTTCTCTGATCAAAGTATACCCTTCTAGCCTATAACTACAGAATCCAAGTTGTTTTGAAACATGAAATTAGCCTTTGCAACTGATTATAAATATGAGCATTTGCACAACTGTTTTTCAGTAATAGAAAAGCTCTGTTTATTATTTTTAAATGTCTTGTATATTTAGAACAAGACATGTGTTTATGCCAAACCGTTCTGCTGTTTGCATAGTAGCTGTATGCCAGACTGTTGAGATTACAATATAAGACTAGTAAAGCTCATGTACAAGCTAATTTGCAAATTAGCTTCTTCTCTACACTGAAATTCCAGGTCATGCATTCTCTCTGCAGGAAACAAAAAGAATGTTTGGAGGATTGGGGTCTGTACAGCTGTCTGTAAACAGTTGGTACTTATGTAGCATAAAGGAATCATTTTGAAGAGTCTATTACAGTCTGGTTATTATAGTTGAAATTTAGTATTACAGTGCTGTTACATGCAATGGATTGATAAATAGTGCAACACCCTCCTCAATACTAGGAGTATCTTAAAGAGAATAAAGTGTGTGTGTAGAGGTGGGGAATGTAATTCTGTTGTTTGGTTTGATGTTTGGGTTTTTATTGGGGTGGGAGGAAGGCAGGGTTTAGCCTTCGTAACTGATGCTTTGGGATTATTGAGGGCTTTATTTTGTTTCGTTTTTGACTTTTCCTTGACAAACTTGATAGTTTGGGGTGAGATAAGAAAGAAGGATTCTTCTTTGAAGAGGTGGAACCTTGGTAAATTGAATAACAACATAAAGAGCTGAGAAGTAGTAGTAGTAAAGTGAAGTTGATCCTTGCATTGACGTAGGGAAAAATTGGATCATCAGTTAAAGGTAATTTGAATCCCTGTTTCCTGTGAAATGCTTAATGAGACATTTGTGGGAACTTTGTGACAGTTGTCAACGCTGGACAAATGATCATCATTTTAGTTTGCAAAGGTCTTTTAATATATACCCAAAATTTTTTCTGAGAGGGAAGAAAGGAAGTAGGTTCTTGAACTTTGAATCTAAAACTTCAGTGGAACTGTTTTAACACATTTTGATAAAGTAGATATTAACAGAGGAGAACATCTAGGATATTCATATTTTTCAGCTTGGCTGGGACATGGCTTTAATAAAAAGCTTAAGTCTATATATTCCATATAACACTGTGGAACAACATGAATTATTTTATGATATGTACAGCTTTTTTTTTAATGCTTAAGTATTCGGTCTTGGTGGAATGGAATAGTCCAGAATAATTTACAGATTGTATTTTGAGTACCATATGTGTTTCTGTACAGGGATTTCTACTTCATCTTATTAAATGTTTTTATGAAATTTTATTTCAATAATGAAACTGTTTTAAGCTCAAGCTTTGATTCAGACCAACAAATACGAGGAAATTAGCTCTAGCCCCAGCATTTATTAGACAAGCTACAGCAGTGTAGCTTCTGCCAGTGTAGAAATGGTACATGTGGCATCCTTGGCTGTGTACACCTGCTGTTTTCCCCTGCACCAGATCTAGTACTTGTCTGACCCCTGCTCAGTTTGAAAAATGACTGGAAAGCCAGTGTAGAATCCTCCTACTTTTCTGAATGAGCTCTCTGAAGAGTGAGTGATTGGACAGAAAAAGGGAAGGTCAGGCTGTCTTTGAACTGCTCCTTTTGGTCTTGACCATAAATGCATGGGGTTCTGTTAATTAAAATTTATTGGATTACAGATTTGTTTCGTCTGGATATACGATGTAAGCTAAAGGAAGGAAGTGGGATAAAAGGGTAAGGAAATTTAGGGGAAGAGAATACTGAGGATTTAGATTTTAGGACAGTGTTGAGCTATGACTTTAAGAGTTAAAAACAATTTTAGAAGGTTTTACTCTTTCTGCAGATACTCAGTTGAAACTTAACTCACATAAATGAGGGGGTTTAGTTTAAAGATAAAAGCAACCATATTTAAGTGTAATTTTTAGCCTTTTAAAATCCCTAAAAGCAAACGATTGTGCAGGGTAGATTTTTGCTGACTCCTTAACTCACTCAAGAGTTTATGTAATAAGGAGGGGGCTATGGCAATGGTTCATGTAACAATAACATCTGTAGTACTTGGAATGTCCTGAACTCTAGTCAGACATGAATGGTATTTGCATGTGATACAGTACAGCATGATTTGCCTTATTAGCTCTGATATCTTTCCATTTTTCTGAAATGTGCCCTTTTCTCAAGAAAAAAATGTGTTTGATAACATGTTAAAGGTATCGTTATGTCATTGATACCTCATTTCATGACATAATTGCTGATTTAATGAATGGGAAATATTCCTCAGAGGTCAGTGAGA
Source organism: Illadopsis cleaveri (assembly GCA_013399915.1). Lineage (NCBI taxonomy): Eukaryota > Metazoa > Chordata > Aves > Passeriformes > Timaliidae > Illadopsis > Illadopsis cleaveri. Next base: position 556,842 of record VXBB01002362.1, read on the forward strand.
ATACTGTTTCCTTAAAATCTTTCTGATTTACCGTGCATTAATCACTTCAGTGTCTACTAACAAAAATTATAAAAAAGCTTACTCATATAGTAAATATTTTAGCATATACAAAGAAATATAAATGTTTTAAATTATTTTCTGATTTTACAGTATTTTTATTATGATTTCATTGACTTGGTATTGTCATTTTTCAGCACAATTAAAATCTGTAAATTTAGGCAGCTTTGATCGTGACTTAATTTCATGAAGGGTTTTCAACTGCGTATCACTTGAAGTTAAGGCTACAATGGGTATTTTAAGTTGACTTTATATATTGGAGTGTAGAAAGTTCTGAAAGTTACATTTTTAATGCTAAATTAACTGTTATTGAGATAATTAACTTACCAAGCTGCTTGGCTGTTTACTTTTTGTATATATAACTTCTGTGCTTGAAGCCCATTTTTTGTACAGTATTTCAGCTTTTTTTTTTTCTCTGAAGGGGCTCAAAGGGATTTCCAGTAGTGATTAGTTGCAGCTATGGCTCTCAAGTTCTGATCCTGAATTGCTGCACTTGTTATCCAGTGTAGAGTTTCTCTTTAAACAAGGCAGAAAGAAATAAATATTTTTCTGGACTTGACCTTAGTATATGTATTGGTGACATGCACAGAGTAGTTTTTATGATGCTTTCACCTGCAGAGTTGAGTAGCAAAAGCTGATTTTGGGAAGACAAGCTTAGTCACAAAGGGATGCAATTTCTTGCAATTTATCTAAGAATCGTTGATAATTGTGAAAAAATCTGGTATCTAAAGCAGTAATTACACATATCTATGTTTTTTCTGTCACCTGTTGTCATTCTGACTCAGGTTTTGTTTTTTAGTACTTTGATTATTGTTTCCAGTAAAATCTCCATGTTTCTACAGATTGCTTCCTTTGGCAGTTCTGCTTTTGGAATGAAAGATTTAGCTGTACTAAACCCACTTTTTTTATAATTTTATTTCAGTTATCTAGAAAAGTATGAAAAAGTCCATCATTTTGGGGAGGAGGATGATGAGGTACAACCAGGCAATCCAAAGCCACAGCTTCCTATTGGTGCAATTCCAACTTCCTATAACTACCAGCAACACAGTGTGTCAGGTAAATTCTTGAGGGTAAAAGTGCTGTTTTCTTTGTGTGTGTGTATGCGTTTTCATTTTGACAGGCTACAGAAATAGTGCGTAGATAAATTTGGAATATTATTAAAAGCATCAAATCTGTAGGACATTCAAATGATTAGTTTAATACAGTCAAAGACCTTTCCACTGTGAACCACAACAAAACAAATATTAAAATCGATAAGGTGTTTGTCTTCGTTACAAATATTATCCTTGCTAATTAGTAGAGCTGTGTAGTTACTTGTCTTAAAAAAATTACCTTGAAAATTTGCAGTGTGTTTCTTTCAGTCTCTCATTTCTCTACAGTCAAATACCTGAATTGAGCCTACAATTAGTTAAGCTTTAAATTGGAAGCTGGTGGAATGAATGTGTAATTTGTTGTGTAGAAATTGACTTAAAATTGTATTACAATTTCGTTCTGCATTAATTAAAGCTTGTGTTCTGTAAGCCTTTCTTTGGGAGGATGTGCTGCAGTGTTGCATTCTGGAGGTGGCAAAGGAATTGGTAATGTAACTAGATGGTTACACAGCAAAGTGGAATGGGTTCCACATTTTGGCCAGAAAAAAAAAAAAACATTGAATACTGTAAAAACTTGTTAAAGACTGCAATAAGTTGTAAACACACTTTTTCAAAATTCTCACAGTAATACTGTTTAATATATCGTTTCAAGATTAATGAGTGTATCTGTGAAAATGTTGTGGTATTTTTTTTTTTTTTAGATTATCTTCGTCAAAGCTATGGGCTGTCTATGGACTTAAACTCACCAAATGACTATAATAAGTTGGTGCTTTCACTATTATCTGGACTCCCAAATGAAGTGGACTTTGCAATTAATGTGTGCACTCTTCTTTCAAATGAAAGCAAGCATGTTATGCAGCTTGAAAAGGACCCTAAAATCATCACTTTACTGCTTGCAAATGCTGGGGTGTTTGATGACAGTAAGTATATAATGTTTTTGCAACAGAAAGAGTCCATACCTGTTGTAGCATCTTTCACAACTCATGATAATTAAAATGTTAATAACTTAGTTCACAGTAATATATCTAGTTTTTCCTCTTTAGCTTGTCCATGATTACAGATTTTATCAGATGTTACAAGTACCTTTTAAGTTAGGAAATTTAAAAATTGATTGAATGGGTCAGTGAAATGTAAGCATTTTTTTTTTGATAGTAAAGTTCAGTTGTTCAGGATGCTAAATTTACAGCATTGGATTTTCATCTGCTTGTAGTGTGTTACTGTTTCCTTTTGAATTTGTAGGACCATGCTGACTTTTCATAATTCTTTTTTAATGGCAATTGCAGATTGAAAAATTAAGAAAAAGTAGTCTGAAAAGAATGACTTGCTAACATTTTCGGTCTGATACTTCACTGCACATTTAACTGTAGTGAAATTCAGGTTATAAAACTCAAGGGAGAAAAGTCTTAATCTGATTTTCAGAATTACTTAATGTGTTTGCACATAAATTTCAAAAGAGAGTTGATTCCATCAAAAAAATAAAGTATGTGAAATAAATTCTTCAGATTTTCCAGTGTGAAAAAAATGCCCCCATGCCTAATTATTCCTTGCTGATGGCTTCCTGTCAAGAGAGGAGCAAAACATAAGTTAACCTAAACCATTGTAAAATCATAACAGCATAGTTTTTATCTTGGGGTGGTGAGGAGGAAGTATTTACCAGATATATCTGCTGGGCGTTATTGGTTGTTGGGTGGGGTTTTTGTTTTTTGTGGGGTTTTTTNTGGGTTTTTTTGGTTTTGTGGTGGTTTTTTTGGTTGGTTGGTTGGTTGTTGGTTGTTTTTTTAATACTGAAATTCAGAAATTACCTCCATAAAAAATGACTCAAATGAGCCTTTTCAGCTAAGCATAATTAAGTCTGATAATACAGATGATCATACCTGTTTGAGTGTAACTCTGCTTCGCACGTGTAAGCATAAACATGGTATGGTATGTCAGAGATTGTGTTTTAAAACTCTGGAGAAGAAGCAGTGTTAGCCATTGCATATGGTTTAGTTGGTTTTTTAAATCATTGGCATTTTTACATAATGATTTGTAGCTCCCCCTTGTCCCCCCAGTATTGCATTAGTGTCCTGCAGCTTCTCGCTTGCTCTTTCAATTTGTACGTTTTTCAGTGTCCTTCAGATACAGTTAGACCTTGGTCATCTAGTGTTTGCATCTAGTCCAGTCGCAAGAACTTTCAAAGGAAAATATTTGAAAAGGAAGCTAAAGGCAAACTTACTCCTCCATATGATTCCAGAATGCTTGCTCTCTAGATTTTTGAGGTTACCATCACTGTCCTGTTTTTTTGATGAAGCTTTGATTGATTTAGGAATTTGCAAATAATTTAATTGAGTTTTATATTGCTATTTAAGGAGTTTTTTGGATGTTGTAGGGGGGTAGACAGTGTTCTCTGTAGTTCTTAACTTGAAGAACAGGTTTATTCCATAGCTTGTCTGAATTAGTGTTTTTTGAAAAATATTTGAGGTAAAGCTGAGAGGAATGATGATCATGTAATGAACTCACTCTTCATTCCCTGGGAAAAATTTCATTTTTATATTACATGATTTTGTCTTCTTCTGGATAAATCCAGGGAAATATCCTAGCAGCATGAGGAGGAATAATTGGGGCAAATGGGGGAAAGAAACAGCAGGAGTATGTTTACTTATTTTTGAAGCATCAAGTTTTGAAATACTTACATGGTTTTATAGTATAAATAATAAAGGTGAATCTGCCAGATTTCATGATTTAATGAATTCTCTATTAGTAAATTCAGGCATTATGAAAATACTATCACAATAATTTCGGGTGGCATTAAAAAGTGGCTGATTAACTTCATTTGATACAGGCTTTAGATTTTTCTTGTCTATAAATAATAACAGTTATAAAACCTTAAACATAATGTAGTGTTTTTAGGTAAAATATGTCACCAGCTTCTCTCCTGTCCCCTCCTAAACTTCAAGATGACAATTGGATTGCAGGTCATGGGGCAGCCCCAGAATTTGGGAGGCTTATGATATATTCAGTTTGGAGAGCTGCATAAGGTCTTGGTTTGGATTCTGTGAATTGAAAGCTGATGTTTTAGAACTGAGATGTGTAGCATTTTTTACAAAATCAGAAAACATGATGAACCAAAATGTTTAACTTAAATGTGTTATTAGTTCATTACAGAACTGTTGCAAGACAGTTTATTTTTGGATTGACTCAGCATTTGAATCAGATTGACTAAGTCTTAGCTGCTTTTAAGGAGTGATGATTACAAAAGCTCTGGCAGTGGCTCCATCAAACCATCAAGCAGCCAAGAACATCCATCACTGGTCTTGGTTAAATATTGAGTTTCAATTGAATGCTGTTAAAATCTTACTATTGTTGAGTTTTTTAGAAAACATAAGTGGAAATTTGTTTAATTACTGCAGTAGTGTTTGTGCTTACACGGTGCACATGGAAAACAGTTCTTGATGTGAGGGTGAAATAGAGCAGTCATCTTGACTCTTGGAAAAGAGCTGTGGAAAAGTTTCCCCTGTGTTGGTTTTTTTTTACAGGATTCACAAACTAGCCCTTTCCTTATGAACTCCTCACTCTCAGTTTAAACTGTAAAACTGCAATAGCTGTTAATTAAATGACAACAGACATTTCAGCTAGTATATGCAGTATTTTTTAAGATCAAAAGGAAACACTGGTAGAGTCTATAGTGTTCTTGAATCTTTATTTAGTTTATGGATTAATAAAAAATGTTCTTTTTTATTTTACTAAATTATGCTTTTTGTTCTTAAAGCTTTAGGATCATTTTCTGCTGTATTTGGAGAAGAATGGAAGGAGAAAACTGATAGAGATTTTGTTAAGGTAATACAAAAATTACTAAAATAATTTTGTACTGCATATGGTAGGTATCAAATCCTTTAAAAAGATGGAAAATTCTAAGATACACTAGCACATGTCCTTAGAATTACTCTCAACTTCATTCCTTTGATTTAAATGTAAGAGGACGCTATGTCACAGTTGTCTTAAAATTTTAAGATGAGTAGGAAGAAATGTATTCAGAAGATGGTAGGTATAGGCAAATGAACAAAGGTTTCCCTGTTTCTTCTTATAAGGAAACTAATATGTGTGAAGGAAAGGAGTATTGGGTGACATATTTACCAAGAGGCAGCAGTGCTGTTTTGGGTTTTATTTTAAACTGCAATGATCAGTAAAGAAACATTCTGAATTATAAAAATTAAGATCATACCATAAGAAGCATATGAGAAATGCTTTATATAGGTTAGCAATGTTGCAGGTTTGTTTCAGTTGAACTATTTTTGCACAAGGCTTTTTTAATCTTTCCACTAGAGGGCATGAGCTACTGTACAAGCACGGAAATGAAGTAAAAATAGAGCTAAAGTTTCTTTGTACAAATGGTTATTTATTCTAGATGAACTTTTTTAGGTGAATAAGAGCATGAATTGTAGCTGAAAGAAATTTGATATTTCAGCATATTTACTATGATGTGCAATTTATTTGAAACAAATAACAGGTGATGATTTAGGTGGCTAAAATAGAAGAAAGCTAGATTAAAATATATTTGAATACCTTATGGTTTTTGTTAAAAATGTGACGAGATAATCTCCTGAGCTCCTTATAAAGCCAGGTTCCTGCTCGAGTCCATAATTGTTTCATATACTGAAATATCTTACCAGTATTACAGAACAATATTTGCTGTGAGCTTTCTTCATGTATTTTTGTTTTATTTTTATGTAACTCAGTTTGGGAACATGCTGGACCATAGTAGTTTTAGTTAATTGATAAGTATTGTAGAAATGCCAGTGTATAGATTCCGTAATCGACATTTTCTAAGTAAACTTAAACCCAAGAAAGCTAAGCTCTGATTTGTGTGAGTATATGGACTTGAAAATGTGATACAAATGTTCCAAACTTGAGTGTAAAAATTAATGCTTCATAATCTTCAGAATTCCCCTTTTCCACTGCAAAAATATGTCCAGAAGTACTGTAGGTTGTGGTTTGGTTTGTTTGTTTGTTTGTTTGAAACACTTAGCACTTCTGTGTTGACTTCACCCTAAGCTGTCACAGATTGTTGCTGATCTAGAGCAAACATCTGTAAACATCTAAAATAATACAGTATTCTGTTTTATTACATACTCATTAATGATGTAAATTTCAGTAATTGTTATAAGGACTGGCGGGTCTCATAAATGTTTAACCAAGTTTTAAGTAGAACCACTGTAACTGCAGTAAGGTTTACTAATAAAAACTTGGATGCTCTCCAAGATCTATTTTTGAACATTACAACATACATAGTACCACTCTCTAGTGAAATACTGCTGACAGCATGTCAGAAATACTCGGAAACCATGTGAAAAACTTAACATCAGATGTAAAATTATCTGTAATACCAAGAATTCAGATTTTTCAGAGCATCTCACTGCAAGCGTTTGTTTGACCTTACTGCTGGAAGTAATTTATTTTGTATTGCAACTGTGGCTGTGTCAAAACTCCCTGCTGTGTAGGAGGGAGATACTTGGTTATCAGCATAGAGGTTGCGTGTCTGGTTTTGGTGTTTGTTTTTGGGTTTTTTTAAATGTGCTTTTGCAGTTTTAAGAAAAAAGAAAAAAGAACAGCTATTAAGTAAGTTTTTCCTTTCACTGGTCATATTACATTTTTTTTTAATCTTCATTTTTTTGTTTGTTTGTTCATTTTGGTGCTAGTTGTGTCCTTCAGTATCACTGCTGTGTCAGTTGAAGGTCAAGATGAAAAACAATGTGTTTCTTTATACTAAACTTCAAGGGAATCAATTACCTTTCTTCTCTTTTTTCTTTCCCTTCCCCCCAGTCCTTACTGCATTATATAAAACACTTCAAAAATTTATATTTTTCATTCTCTTACCTGCAGCAGGACATATTTTCTCACTTTTTACAGAACTTACTTCTAAACTGAATCAAATGTTTTTACTAGTCAGTGAATCTGTTCTATTAATTGTCCAAATTGGAGTATTATTTAAGTTGAACCTGCTGTTATCTCTTACAGCTGTGTTAATTTGTCACATTCTCCCCTCTTGACTTTAGCTGGTGCTGCCAATAAGCTTAAACATCTAGTTAGTTGTAATGACTGCATGTTTTTACTTAAGGGTTGGAACAACTGACATTTAGCCAGTCATCTTGTATCTCTCCTTGTTTGTTTTGTTGTCCCCCTCCACAAGCTCTGATGACATCCTGCTCAGATGTTTTCTCCTCTACTCTGGAAACTTCCCCATTTTTGCCTGTTTCACTTAGCTTTGAATATCCTCATGTTACCAAGGTTCACTTGTGAGTATAGTTCGCTTTCAAGAGTGACTTGTTTATATAGCATGTTTATAATCGAATAGATTCACTGTTTTTCCAGGTATTTCTTTCATGTCTTCAGCAGCTGCTCGGTGTCTGATGTGTAGTGTATGAAAAATTGTATTACATTTCTTCATGCACTGTTCATCTTTGTTTACTTCAGTCAAATGATTTGCATTTCATGTTCTTGGACTTCTTGAGGCCTCCTCTAGCTGTAGAGTCCCAAAATCCACATATATGCAGTTCTTGTGCCTTACTTACTCCTCTGATTTTTCTTTATTTTGTGATACTTCTATTTTATCCTCTTCTTCTCCTTCTCCTTCTTCTTCTTTGTATAAATTCAAAATTTTTTTCATTTACTGTGCATTTATCCTCTGAATCTTTCTCAGATAGTGTGCAGAGAGTGATCCTTATGCACTTAAATACCTGAAATACTTTTCAAACATCACTTTTCTTGTCTCTCACAGTAATCTGTCAAGCTGACTTCAATTGTTCTTGTATTTTTCTTGGAAAACAAGTACTCATACCATTGCTACATTATTTTTTGTGGACTCAAGTGTCCATTGCTTTTATGGACAGTCATTTGGTTGATCTGATTTGCTGTGAATTCTGTATAATCCATTGCATTTTTTTCCAAAGGGATTTGGCTAGTGACAGTGATCAGACTATGAACATGAATCAAGTTCTTTACCTTTGTCCATTATCTCTTAGCATGTGGATGTTGTGTAGTTATGTACTATTTGGTTGTTTCCAGGTTTTAGCTATATGTTTCTATTAGCAGCCCATGATTTAAATATATATAGGAGTAACTAGTGATAAAGACCTTTACTTGTGCACCCTCTCTTGTTTATTTCTACTAATACGTAGTATTAGATTGCAGCTATCCTTCACAGTAGGGAATAAATAACTGCTTGTGATGCTGAACTGATTTTTTGTTGCCTTTGTGCTATTTGCTTTTCAAATGAATGCCCAGAAAGCTTCATTATTTTTTTCTGCCTTTGCTGTTCCTTTGGGGGGGGGGAAAAAATTGTCATGTTTCACCTGTTCCCTTGTAACAGAATTTTGCCCACATGCCTTTGCCTTCTGTGGCTCTTGGTAATAGCTTCAGTGTTAATTAGAAAAATCTATTTGTCACAAACAGTAAGAAGTTAAGACTTTTTTCTAGCTGTTCTTATCTTTGCTAAAATGAGGTAATAATCCTTTCTGTGCAAGTAAATCCTCTTTACTAAACAGTACTTGGACGCCACTTAGCAACATTGCAGTGAAAGTAAAATTTTTCCTTCTCATTTAGAAAATCTGTAGTATTGTATTTGTCAAGAAAATAGTAGTGTCAAGCTTGGTATGAATGCTGTAATTTAGTAATTACATTTGCATAGCAAAATTTCTCCTGCTGTTCAGCTGGTTGTACTTCCCATCCTTCCCTTTTTATCCAGATTTATTGGTGGTTTTATTCTGTGATTATAGTCAAAAGAGGAGCGGTATTTCATTAGTGAATCAAGGAAATGCACAAATTTTTATTAATCAAAGGAAGGTTTATATTTTTGTTCAGATATACACATTAGAATGCATGTATCATTATGTATTTTTATATTATTATACGTCACAATATGCATTTTTATTAGTTTGCAAACCTTAATTCCTTGATTAATTCTTGAATTTCAACAGGACTAGCAACAAAACAACCATTTACAGACCAGGCCATAAGTATGTAAAGTAATTTGTATTCCAGTCTGCTGAAGCGTTCTGCTTTGGTTATATTTATAAAGGTTTTTTGTGATGGTGGTGGTTGTTTCTCTCTTTTTGTTGTGTTATGATGAAGTAGGAAACACAGCAGCAGCTTTAAAAAGTCTTTCCAAGTAACAGCTTCTTGCAGGACTCTAAGATCTGCCAAGACTGGGAGGAGTCACCTTATTCTGCCTTGTTTGTAGGAGATGAATGAAGATGAGCTGTACTTTCTTTCCATTTGTAATTGCTGTATTTCTAATGGTGTATGGAAAACTGTCCCATAGTTTCAGTATGTGCTTCAGCGAAGCGCTTCTGTGGTAGTGTTGGTTGATTGTGACTGCATACTTCTGGTACTTGAAGGGAAGAGTTTCTTAATGTAAAGTACTGAACATCTTGCATTTTGGTTACTATCAGGTTAATCAAGGTACTAGGAAATTTTTAAAGAACAATTATTATAATATTATTTGAATATTTTAACATAGTAGAAATAAAAGTAATTAATATTTAAAGAACTAGCCCCTAGAAATTAAGTATTTTTAATTCTTTCTTCAGTTTTGGAAGGATATTGTTGAGGATATTGAAGTTCGTGATCTAATTTCTGACAGAAGCAAATCTCAAGGTGAGACATCTTGACTAATCTTAATACATGCATGCTGGTAAATGGGGCAAAGGAAAGACTAAAATTTATTTATTTGCTTCATAGATATTCCATCAGAAGAATGGATTTGGGAGTCCTTATTTCATCCACCTCGCAAATTGGGCATTAATGATATTGAAGGGCAGCGAGTACTTCAGATAGCAGTGATTTTACGAAATCTTTCTTTTGAGGAGGGAAATGTTAAACTGCTGGCAGCTAATCGTACTTGTCTTCGCTTCCTGCTGCTCTCTGCTCACAGTCACTTTATTTCTCTACGGCAGTTGGGGCTTGACACGCTGGGAAATATTGCAGCAGAGGTAATGTGCTTTCAAACAGAACAATGCAAATATAAATTGATAAAAGCAGTAGTGTTAATGAAATTATTTTCTTTTCCTCTATCATTGGCTGGAGAAGGAAATAAATTGTTCTCTGAATTTGTAATTAGCAATTTGAAAACAAGTGTTCAGAGACAAAACGAAAATATGACTGTATGTGTCAGTTTACTAAAATAGGATCACATGAAGAGGACTGATGATGTAGGGAGATAGAAGATATTCATAGTGTATAATTTTCAGTTTGGTTTCCCAGAGGGAAGAAAGGAACTTGTTAAGTTCTGCAGTCTGTATGCTAGCTTCTTCACTTTATAATTATAACCTGTAGTCATAACTTCAAAATAGTATGTTTAAGAAAGAGTGTTGCAGAGGATTTTATGTCCTGTGTACTGTAGTTTGCGTAAACTAATCATATGCCACTGAGTATGCTGTCAGAATCATGTGAGGCATCTTTTTAGAGAGGTTTGAATGTTGTAAAATACACTATTTCACTCTGTCATATTATCATGCAGAAAATGACGTGGTTTTTATGGGTAGTGTATTTAGATAGTCCTTTTATTTTAAAACATAGCATGTAAATGTGAGTAAAATGGGTACTGTCAGAGAATAAGACTGGAAGTTTTGATCCACTATTAAATATTGAAAGGAAAGATGGTATTATTAATTTACCATGTACCTAACTTCTTTTGAATGAGAATGAGTGTTATTTATGTCTGAGATCTCTAATTGAGAAGCAGAAGTAGAAACAAGATGAATGGCTGGGATAGCATTTGGGAAGGAGTACTTGTTCTTACTCAAGTTCTGGTCTTCGTTGGATATTAGAATCTGTTTGTGTATCCTGTTGACTGCCTGAGAATAAAGTTATTTTCTTTATTCTGAGCACTGGAAAGTGTAAATTACATTACTGCTTCAGAGCAGAAGAGGAGGGGGCTCAAAATGCTAGGTACAATCAAAAGCTCACAGGGTTCAGTTTTTATGAACAGGAGAGTAATTTATGTGTGCTGCACTTAAACACTTCTGAATCTTATATTTTGATAAGCACGTTTAAGTGTTTGAGCCATTAGCACTATGTGGATAGTGTTAATATTTTTTTTTCTTTCTAATCAGCTTCTTTTGGATCCTGTTGATTTCAAAACTACTCATCTAATGTTCCACACTGTTACAAAATGCCTCATGTCAAGGGATAGATTTTTAAAAATGAGAGGTAAGATCTCTACCTATTCTTCTTATTGTATCAGAAATGTAATTATTGCTGTTTAAAACTATTTTGTATTTGTTTCTCAGGCATGGAAATCTTGGCAAATCTTTGTAAGGCTGAAGATAATGGTGTCTTAATTTGTGAATATGTGGATCAGGAATCCTATAAAGAGATCATATGTCATCTCACACTACCAGATGTGCTGCTTGTAATCTCAGCACTTGAGGTGCTATACATGCTCACAGAAATGGGAGAAGTGGCCTGCTCAAAGATTGCTAAAGTAGAGAAGAGCATAGGTAAGGGAGAAGTGCTTAGGTAAGAAAAAAGACTTAGCCACTGACCATGACATATTTATAAAAATGTGGCTAACTTGTTGTGTATGAGCGCACAGCATGGGGATGGAATTTACTAAATTTATTCATTGTATCCTCAAGGAATTGATGATGCTAAAAATTCTGAAGTGTTTTTTTTCTTAATGCCACAAAATGTGTTTAAAAAAAAACAAATCTGCAGAAGCATGCAAAAACTTGTTTCCTTTCAACACATGACGATTTTAAAGCAAATCAGTATATTCTAACAGCATTCATCTTGTCCTAATGTCATTGTTGGTTTTACATTCAATACTTTAGATACGTTAGTATGTCTGGTTTCTATGGACATCCAGATGTTTGGACCGGATGCTCTTACTGCTGTAAAGCTCATTGAACATCAGTGTGTTACCCAGCAAGGAATACTTGATGTCAGACCACAGGTAATGGATCATGGTTCTTCACAGGCCCATGCAACGGGTGTCCCAGGTGAGTATCACTACAAGAGAACACACTGTTCTATAAAATCTCCCATATAATCTGTGATTTTATAGATTTCTCTAGATTTCTGATTAGTTTGTATTATGACAATTGTGACATTATGCATAACCATATGTATCTTTTTCAAACGCTCGTTCACGAAGCAAATAAGCTGTGTTAGCCAAACTATGTTAGCCAAAACTGTTGTGAAACAAGCTTTGGAAGAATTTCAATGTTTTTCAGTTGCTAATCTGAAAATTCTCTGCAAGTTACATGCATTGCTATTTTAACTTGTTCAGTGGAAAGAAAAAATATCCATTCTAGATTGTTCCCACAATTTTCAGAGAATTAGAGGTCCATTTTATATTGTGTTTTACACTGGGTATTATTCGACAGTAACATACTGTATTTGGTAGAATTGCAGAGATGAGATAGACTCACTCTTGAAGGTCCTAAACAATTTCTTGTTATGTGAACCAAATTGTAACTATGCTTGGAAAGTTACTGAGAAAAAACCATTGCAACAGATGTTGGTTTGCATGTCTAAGTGTGCTCTTTCTGGAATGGGTGTAAATGACTGCGAGAGGGTGCAGCCAAGGGGGTGAACAAAAGGGAATAGGATAAACTGATATGACATTGCCACAAAATCCTTTGCATTATGTTTGCATCCACTTAAGAATTGGAAAATAATTGCTGTGTATTTGTGCCTGTTTTGGTGGAGTGTTGTGCCACTTTAAAATCATTCTCAGTACTGTAAAGTATTGAGATCATGATCATGAGTCTGGAAGCAGCTGTCCACTGGGTGCACACCTCGTGATTGCCCTTCAGCAGTGACTCTGGCCTGGCAAGCCCTGCTTCACTTTGGTACTGTGGTGCAGATCTGTAGTCTGCTGTGGGTACCTTTGTGACTTGCCTTAGCTGGATACATCCTTACTGACACACATAGGAGAAACTGGACCAGTAGATGTCATGAAGTGCTTCATTCAGGAGGACAAAAACATTTCAGCAAGTTTTGATTTTTTTTTCTTCCCCACATTCTCTACAGCCTCTAGGACTGCACCACATGTTGCTCCACCTCCAGGAATAGTAGAAATAGACAGTGAGAAATTTGCATGTCAATGGTAAGTGTATAGTTCTGTTCAAATACATTAATGAAGAAGAAAAACAAAAATACTGAATTCATGTGTCACAGAATTTTCTAGTTTGCTTCTCTTTACTGTTAGACTAATTTTTCTGAAAAGGGTAATCATATCCATTCTGTCATTGCTTTGAAGAAGTATGAAAGCAAAAACTCAACCAGAATATTCAGTCTTCACCTGTTGATCCATGAAATTAGTTGTTTTGACTCTTAGGACAGACTTTGAGTTGATTTTTAACTCTGATCTTGTTTTAATTTCTTTTTTAAATTGTCAAGTGGCGTTACCTGTTTCAAAGGTATTTTCATCTGGTAATGTGTTGCTGTATAACTGAATCAATATAAAAGTAATTATCAAATTATGAAGCTAGGCCCTGCAAAACTCTTACATAATCATTGTGAACCTCAAGTTAAAGAAGATCAAAGTCTCTTCCATTCAAATTCTCTTGCTTTCAACTAATATTATTGTCAGATATTTAGAGAGAAACTGTCTCTGTCTCTCCTGTCCTGTGTAGATGCGAGTGGTCTTTCTGAATTATTTGCCTTATGTAAATCAACTCAGATTCTAAGTATTTGTATTAATTGGTTCCTGATGGGCCCTTTCACCTCTGCTCCTTCACAGCTCTTATGTTAATCCTTTGTCATACTGAGGAGACAAACACCTTTCAGATAAAGTGGATGGAATTTACACAGCTTAGTGTTTTAGGCTATCATGAAGTTATACTTCCAGCAGAGCTTTGGTTGTATGGGGGGAAATATTGCAGATTTTTGTGGTCAGCTGATGTTTCCATGCTTCTCTTTGCACACTACAAACTATTATTAACCATAAGAATAATTAACTGCTGAAAGATTGAGAAATTTCACATTTAGGCATTTAAACAGGGATACCTGGAACTGGACTCTCTCTACGGCTCATATTAGCAAACTTAGATTGATGTACATTTTCATGGTATGCTTTAGTTGTTGCTTCCTACTTAGAGAAATGGGAAAATGAGTAAATCATAGCAGGGAAATTCAGTTACTATCTCTTGAAAGCAGCAAAAAGACAAGGTATTTAAGCTGACCTTCCTGGATGTACTACTAGACAGCTTAGATTCAGTAGGAGGTATAAATGCAGTGACAGTAAAGTACTGATAACAGATCCCATTTCACGGTTTCAAGTCCTGAGCATCTCCAGTTTGCTGATACCAGTGTTAGTGTGTCAGCCTAATATGACATATCCAACTGGACAGTCACTTGTCAAATATGCCAAATTTAATTAATACCTAAACTTTCTGTTAAAATGATGTAATATCAATTTTTATCATAATAAAATTCTAACAGCTGCAGGAGAAATGATGCTTAATCTTTATGTGAAAACACAAAGAATGTAATCATAGGCTTTTCATCTAGTTACATTTGTAGTGTAGGGCTCTACAAAGGAGAATGCAGTGTAGTTTTCCAGAGTGTTAGCACCATAAAGTAAATGCTGACAAACAAAATATTTCTTTTATTCTCATGCCAGTATTTGAGCACTGAGTGAGAGTTTTTACTTGTCTCCGTTTGCTGCTGGGGAAGAACAATTCCTTTGTCTCTGAGTTGGAGTAGTGGATCTAAGAGAAATAAAATTAAACTGATAGAAGATGTTTCCTTTTCTCACAGCTTCCTGTGAGGTTAGAGGTTAGATGGTCTGTGAACTTCTGGAGAGTCTGTAGAAGATAGAAATACTTTTCACTGCTAAGTGAATCTTAGATGTACAAACATTGACTTATGATAAAAATTTGTGATGCAGAATTAGTTAGATTTCAGCCCATCTTTCGCCAAAGTAGAATCATTAAGGAATAAGAATAGAGCTGTGAGGAGGAGGTGCCAACAAACCATGCATTCTCACTTGTTTTTGCAGTAAAAAGGCATAGGTAGAGACAATTTTGCATAGATAGTAAATAATACATATATAAGTATGTAAATAAGATATTGCATGTATAACTGACCGCAAGTGTTAGGGGTCCAGTGTGTTGATTCATAAGCAGTGAGAAGGGGGAAGTGTAGAGCAGACTCTGACAAAACCGTATACTTAAATGCTATTTTCTATGTTGTTAGTAGATCTCAAAAGTCTCTGATACAGACTGAAGCATTTTTATGAACCTCTTTAAAAGTACTGTCTCTGTATTTTGCTTCATAGTTTATTTTTTCATCCTCAGGTTAAATGCCCATTTTGAAGTGAACCTTGATTGCTCAGTCTCTCGAGCAGAAATGTACTCTGAATACCTCTCTACTTGCAGTAAATTAGCTCGAGGTGGAATCTTAACATCAACTGGATTTTATAAATGCCTGCGGTAAGACGAGAATTTATGCAGCAATAAAGAAGCAATTGTATGTTCTCAAAACTAACTGGAAGCTTTAGATTTCTTTGAGAAAAGATCTACTGGGTTGAAAGACATCCAGTTTTGGAATTTTAATTGAAACAAATGTTTAGAGTTTGTTTTATTTTATTTCATTCTATTTCAAGATTTTTGAATGGGTTCCTTCTCTGCCTCTAGTCCTTCTAATTCTTTCTGAAGTCGTTTTTTGAGTTTTTGTAATTTTCACTCAGGTTCTATGACATCTTGTCTATCTGGGGGACCTGGTAGTCCTCAATGATGAACACTCACATGCTATTGGAAAATCCTGCTGTGTTGTAAAGCTGCAGGCATTCCTTCTATTACTTTGCACACAAGACCAGTTAGGTAAAACAAAAATATTGTAATAGAGTTGAGTTACTGTGTTTATTAACATGGATTTATGTTGTGTTTGGCAGAACTGTCTTTCCAAATCATACAGTGAAGAGAGTAGAAGATCCAAGTAACAATGGTCAAGCACATATACATGTGGTAGGAGTGAAAAGGAGAGCTATACCACTTCCCATTCAGATGTACTATCAGCAGCCACCAACTTCGTCTACCCCAGTTGTCCGGGTTGATTCAATTCCTGATGTGTCTTCGTCTCCTTTGCCAGCAGGTTTTTAAATTAATTATATATAAAGTATTTTGCATTGATGTTGAAACCATAATAAAAGCCAGAAGTTTTTGAACATAGCTTGAAAGTGTTAGAAGTTGAGGCCACATGTTTTGAGTTTATTCAATAATGTTGGGAATAGTATTGCAATATTTCCTTGCATGCCATTCTAGTCTTTGACATGTAACCTATAAGCTTTCCAGTCAGCAGACAAGCCATTGTTGCTGCATCATTAATTCAGACTCTGCAGAGCTGAGAATAGAAACTGCTTTATGTAGAATTGCAGTTTCAAATAGTGGATTTTTGAAAATTCGTTAGTTAATGTTCTTGAAATAATCTCTGCTTCCAAACGTTTATTGTGTTTATTTCACACAGGAATCCCTCATGGGCTACCAGGTGTAGGAAATCACTATCAGAGGACCCCTATTAACCAGTCTTCAACTTTGACAGCAACACAGATGTCTTTTCCAATTCAAGGTGTTCACACTGTGGCACAGACTGTTTCTAGAATTCCACAAAATCCTTCTATTCATACACAACAAAATGCTCCAATGACTGTTATACAGAATAAAGGTCCAATATCCTGTGAAGTAGTGAAGGCCGCAGTAATACAGAGCTCTGTTCCTCAGTCGGCGGTTCCTGTTCCCATTGCAGTAGGAGGAGCTTCTAATCAAAATCACAGCACTACAGGCCAGCAGCCGTCTGTTACAGTTGTGAGTTCTCAGATGCTTCACCACCAACCTGTAATTCAACAACAGTCCCCACTGCACGCAGTGGTACCAGGACAGATACCTTCAGGCACTCCTGTTACGGTGATTCAGCAAGCTGTACCTCAGGGTCATATATTTGGCAGAGTACAAAACCTACCAGCATGCAGTTCAGCAGTTTCACAGGGTCAACAGCTAATCAGCACATCATCACAACCTGGGCAGACATCATCTCAGCAGTCCTCTGCGGGTAACCAGCAACAAGATACAGTCATCATAGCACCACAGCAGTATGTCACAACTTCTGCATCTAACATTGTTTCTGCCACCACGGTTCAAAATTTCCAAGTAGCAGCTGGGCAGGTGGTTACAATTGCAGGTGTTCAGAATCCACCAACATCTAGAGTAGGGTTTCAGAATATTGCACCAAAGCCTCTGCCATCTCAGCAAGGTCCATCTGCTGTGGGGCAGCAGCCACAGCAGCAGCCTCCACCACCATCCCAGCAAAGTGTAGTGATAGTAAGCCAGCCAGCTCAGCAAGGTCAGACATATGCACCAGCCATTCATCAAATTGTGCTTGCTAACCCAGCTTCTATTCCTGCTGGCCAAACTGTCCAGTTGGCTGGACAGCCGAGCATTACTCCATCGTCTTCACCGTCCCCAGGTCCAGTTACAAATAATCAAGTCCCTACAGTTATATCATCTTCATCTACCACTCCTCAGTCACAAGGACCCCCTCCTACTGTTAGCCAGATGCTTTCTGTAAAGAGGCAGCAGCAGCAGCAACATTCACCAGCATCATCGCAGCAGCAGGTACAGGTACAACAACCGATGCAAATGCAAGTTCCGTCACAACAAACTAATACAGGAGTTGGCCAGCCCAACTCTGGTGAGTCTAGCCTGATAAAACAACTGCTTCTTCCAAAAAGAGGCCCCTCAACTCCAGGGGGGAAGCTTATACTCCCAGCTCCACAGATTCCTCCACCTAACAATGCAAGAGCTCCTAGCCCTCAGGTGGTTTATCAGATGGCCAATAACCAGGCACCAGGTTTTGGAGTTCAAGGACAGTCTCCAGCTCAGCAGCTGCTAGTTGGACAGCAAAATGTTCAGCTCGTCCCGGGTGCAATCCCACCCCAAGGGGCAATGCAAACAGTACCCATTTCTAATTTACAGATATTGCCAGGCCAGTTGATCTCAAATAGCCCAGCAACTATTTTCCAAGGGACTACTGGCAACCAGGTTACGATAACAGTTGTGCCAAATACGAGTTTTGCTACTGCAACTGTGAGTCAGGGAAATGCAACTCAGATCATTGCTCCAGCAGGAATTTCAGTGAGTGGAGCACAGACAGGAGTTGGGCTACAGGTGCAAGCCCTTCCAGCTACTCAAGCACCTTCAGCTGGACAATCACCGTGTACTGCTGCTCCCCCATTCAAAGGTGATAAAATAATTTGCCAAAAGGAGGAAGAAGCAAAGGAAGCAACAGGTTTACACATTCATGAACGTAAAATTGAAGTTATGGAGAATCCTTCCTGCCGAAGAGGAGCTGCAAACACCAGCAATGGGGATGCAAAAGAAAGTGAAATGCAGGTGGGAAGTCTTTTAAATGGGAGAAAGTATAGTGACTCCAGTCTACCTCCTTCTAACTCAGGGAAAACACAGAATGAGGCCAATCAGTGCTCACAAGTCAGTAATGGGCCATCATTAGAAATGGGTGAGAACGGAGCTCCTGGAAAGCAGAACTTTGAACAAACGGACACACAGGAAATTAAAAATGATTTGAAGAAGCCCCTAGTTAATGGAATCTGTGATTTTGATAAAGGAGATTGTTCTCATTTGAGCAAAAACATTCCAAATCACAAAACTTCCAATCATGTAGGAAATGGTGAGATATCTTCAGTGGAACAACAAGGGAATTTGGATGCCACGCAGCAAGATACTGCCAAAGGTGATCAAGGGGAAAGAATTTCTAATGGGCCTGTATTAACTTTGAGTAGTTCACCTGTTGTAAGCGGTACACAGGAGGCTGCGAAACTGTTAACCCAGCAACTTAGTGGTACCAACACTGATTTACCTAATGGACCTCTAGCTTCAAGTTTGAATTCAGATGTGCCTCAGCAACGCCCAAGTGTAGTTGTCTCACCACAATCTACAGCCTCTGTTATACAGGGGCATCAAATCATAGCAGTTCCACACTCAGGACCTAGAGTGTCCCAGTCTACCCTGTCCTCCGAAGTTCGGTCTACTAATGGCACAGCAGAATGCAAAACTGCAAAGAGGCCAGCAGAGGATAATGACAGGGAAACTGTTCCAGGAATTCCAAATAAAGTAGGAGTTAGAATTGTTACAATCAGTGACCCCAACAATGCTGGTTGCAGTGCAACTATGGTTGCTGTGCCAGCTGGAGCGGATCCGAGCACTGTAGCGAAAGTAGCAATAGAAAGTGCTGTTCAACAAAAGCAGCAGCATCCAACCACGTATATACAAAGCATGGTCACACAGGTATGTTGCAGTGTTCTTTTTATGTTTATTCTGACTGTGATTCTGACTAATACTGTGAAATAACGTGGCTGAAAATGTGAGCTTGGTCCATATCTCTTGCATAGTATTTCAGATATTCAGGAAATTATACTTTCTGTTCTTCCACAGACTAAAGTTTTAACAGTTTACATACTTCTTCAATATCAGTGACAACAGTGGAATTTGTAGCTTGATAATATGCAGTGAGGGAAGAACTTCTGCTCACTATTTTCTTCCTTTAAGGATTAACTGTTCTGAAAACAGCAATGATTTGCTGGATGGTCTTGTAAACATGTCAGTGTTCTGCATTTTATTCTTGGTCTCTGTGGAGGGGTGAATATGTTTTTTCAGAAAAAACCACACTGCATCTGACTGGCTGAAATGAGTTCTTGCATTTAAAGTTGGTGTTCAAGGTCTTGCTTTGTGGGTTCACTACAGTTAGGAGAGAGTATTATTTTGTAAATTTGTTGCAATATTTACATTTATTCATTACAAAATATTTATGATGTTTATCAATAAAACAAGCATTGGTTTGGGGTTTTTTTTTCTGTTTGCCAAGCTTTGGTGAGGGTTTGTTGGGCTTTTTTGTCCCTTGAGTGAATCTGTTGAACCTTTTGAAAGTGGTTACTCCCTAACACTTTACTGGAAAGAAGGTATGGACATCAGGAGTATTAATTAGTAAAATAATCATGTTAGAGGTTATTCCATTCCCTAGAATTTATTTTAGTTTTGTACATAGACAGAAAATTGCTCTCCAAAAAACCCATTCCTAAATAGGAGCAAAGGGAGTAGAATTGTAGTGTAGGTCTGACAGTTAAGAGTTCTGACAGACCAGAGAGGGGAAGTGTATGTTAGTACATTTTGACCTTGGAGTAACAGGTCTTTTATTTCTTTTTTT
>VXBB01002362.1:577195-594695 GCA_013399915.1 Illadopsis cleaveri
TTTGCCTTGGTTAGTAGGGTTTTTTTTTTTTTTTTTTTTTTTTTTTTTTTTTTTTTTTTTTTTTTTTTTTTTTTGGTTGGGGATTTGTTTGCCTTTGACAAAATAGAAGGCATAGACATGCTGGGCTTATACACACCTAGAACTCAAAATGTGACAAGTGCTGGCTCGTGCTACTTCATTTTCTGTGACAAGTTAGGTTGCTCTTGAAAACTCTTTTGACTTTTCTAGTTATCAAAATCAGGGTTAAGAGTTAAAAAGTTTCTTTCTTTTTTTACTTTCTCTACTTTTTGCTTCTAACTGCAACGGTGCACAGAGTTAATTCTTAAAATGTCTTTGAATGTCTTTGAACTCACTCCTAAATTTTCACTTAGGTTTTGTTGGGGGGAGATCTGTATTTTTTTAATATGTTATTTATCTTTGTTCTTAATGGAAATAATTTGACCAAAACTTACAGTTCCTATTAGCAGCATAGGGACAACATTCTAGATTTTCTATGGTGTGGATATGTTAGCTATGCCTTGCTTTTTATGCCAGGTATCTTTAGCTGTTACACAGTTTGAATTTGTTATAGCTTTGCTAAGGATTTGGCTGAAGTACAAAAAATGGTGTGGCTGTCTCTTGAATGGAACATGTTTATTTATTCCCTCAAAATGTACCTGAAAAGAATTTGCAGTTGTATCTCAAGCAGCTACTAAATGATCAGATTTTAAGAATTTTGATAAGGGAGTAATGCATTTAACTATTCCATTTAGTTTTGATAATGTACATCATGATACTAGAGGGGTAGGATAGAAAAAAGGATCTTTTCTGTGCTGATAGTTTCTTTTTTTACACTATCCCTAGTATCACTGTCATTAATAGTTACTGCAGTTTTCATTACCTGTACAAACAGAAATGCTGCCTGCTGGGTTTGCCATTTGGTAGAAGTTCGCAGATCAAAAGAACTTGGTTTAGTGTCTCCCTGCCTGAAAGTTTGCTCATTCTGCTGTCTGTAGGATGCCCTTCCTTTCTTCAAAATTATAGAAATGTGGGAGAAATGAGTTAATTAGTTTTGATCTTGGTGAGAAATTTATTCATTAACTATTTGCCTTAGCCATATGTCTATATAGTTACAAATCATGTCTATCATGAAGTTGCAAGTACAGACTTACAGTTAAACCCATTTTAGAGTATTCTGTTCAGATACAGTGATCATCATGGTCTGGCTTAGGATTTGCAGAGGTCTTCACCACTTGTTTAAAATTAACGTGTTGGATTATAGACAGTACCAAAATCACCCTGGCCAGTTGTTTTTCTTTTTCTAAAGCTGCTGAGTAGCTGCAATAGCCATTGCTTTTCTAGAAAAGGACATGCTAAGTATTTCCAATATTAAGTCTGCTTTTAGGAATATTTTTAAATATCCAGAAATGTAGCTCAAGTCTCATGAACTTCATGTGAATTTTAGTGACGACTTCATTTAAGATTAGGCCTTGTGTTATTTTCTATTTTCTACCTCACATTTTGAGTGTTCCTCATCTGATAAGCAGCTTCCTTGTCCCTGACTTTTTTGAAAGGCAACAGCTGAGGAACACTTTTTTTTCGCTTGAGCATCTGCATTGTTTCATCCTCTCTGAAGTACCTAAGAATATGTTGGCTGTCTTGCAGAAGAAAAAGAAGAGCATGGTTTTTACTGCAAACATTGTGAAATTTATTAGAAATACAATCCAGTGGAGAAAAGGGGTGAGGGATGGAGAATAAAGGAATATTAGCTATGGCAAAATTACATAGCGGCTGAAGCTTTTAGTGAGGAATTTCCTGTTTTCTTGTTAGCTTAAAATTTTATTTAAAAATTTCACTTTAAGCTACAGCTTGTATTTCAGAGAAGTGTGAAAGGGAGAAAAGGAAAAAAATATTGTAATAAAAGTAAAACCAAACAGGAAGACTGAAAAAAGAGGTTCAGAGGACAGAAAAGGAAGGAGAGTATTGGTTATGCAACTATGGTAGGATTAACTGTCATGAGCTACAGAGAGGAGAAAGGGAAGATGCTTGAAGATAAGGAAGGATGACCAAGTAGGGCAGGAGTGGAACAACAATCTGAAAACTAAGGAAAGCAAGAAGAAATTAAATAATCTTTAAGTGAATGTAGAAATTAAGAAAAATTTGTTTCATTGTATGAATTGTAGTTTGAAATGGGGTGATACAGTGTGCTTGGGGAAAAATGTTAAGTTAAATGGTCTATTAAAATAATGAAAATTTTATACTGGCTGTTTATGGGACACCCCATATAAGTGCCTTTAAAATCCAATTAGACAAATACAGGTTTCTTGTGTATATAATCTGAGATTATTCCCTATTAATTGTATACCTCATCAGAGCTTGTTGAGAAATAACTGTATGTATACTGAATATTTTAAAATTTCTTTTCATATTTTGCATTATGATAAAAAAGAGGGCTCCATTAGTTATGTCAGAATAGGTACATGTGATACACAGAGTGTTGCAATTTTGTTCCTGTATCTCCATCTATATTTTGTAAGCTCAAGAAATGTATTCTTGAGAGGGGACAGAACTAGTACTGTACTTCTTTGGCTTCCTTTTATTTTGGTGTTCTCTGTTTGTGGTTTATTGCTTTCCTGAGGCATTGTGCTAGACTGGTGGTTGAAAAAGAAATGAGCAATTACCTATCTGTATGCTTTTCTTTGCCACATTTTCTTACTCCTCTTCAAACGCCTCCAAAACATCTGTTGAACATAACCATGTTGGTTTGTCCCAATTGGTGTACGATTTAAAGGAATGCTCTGATATCACGCCAAGTTCTTAGAATTGAGCATATCTGATTTAAATTGCCTCATCTGGCTTTTAAAGTAATGACTTTGTTGCTCATCACTGTCATTCCCTCACTAACAATGCATGCCCATTTCTCTTAAGGCTGCCCACTTGAAACATGCTTGTGTTGAAATTTAGGTGGCAAAATCAGTATGGCTTTAGCTGTTTGCTCCTTCTCTTTGTTGATTGGAAAGCTGAGAATTACCATGCACCAGAAAGCAGGTGTGTAGCTCCAGGGGGTGTAATTCATTCCTAGCCACAGAGCAAATGAGTTTCTCAGCTGGAAGTAGTGAAGTATAGAATCTCTGTGCTTTTATTGCCCTTTGCTTGTGAAGCACACTGTTGCAAGGAGACATAAACTTCAGTAATCTAACAAGAAAAGACAACCTAACAAGAAAAGAACATTTATTTTGGTGCCTACTTAGCCATTTGACCCCTTTCTCACACTCAAATTCGGCTCTATTTGTTTTCAACTTACACGTTTTTGTAGATAATGTTCATTATCATGAATAAACTAAACAAAATTTCGTCATATCAAGCTGTAAATCCTATTATACTTTAAAATATTTTTACTAATAATTAACTGTTTCTTTTTAAATTACATTTATTTACAGTGGCTGCCCATGTATTAGTGGTGGGGAAAAAATGCAGCTTAATGTTTTTAAACTGCATGTTCTCTACATATCAAGAGAATCCCCAACACACTGGGATGCACAGTGTTGTCTTGCTGGTGGCACAGTAGGCTTTCTAAATAGAATGTGCAGGTATCATGATAAAATAGTGATGTGTTCATGCATAAAGGGGATAGCAAAGTTGGTTCTGTGAAATGTTAGTGGAGGCCACATCTCCCTCAACTCATAGAGGTTTGTTATTCCTACCACACAGGAGGCTTGTGTGCCCAAATGCAGGAGCTCTTGTGCATATAATTAAATTAACATCTTTGTAAACAGTCTATTCTAGTTAGTAGAAAGCTCTTAGTTGTACTCTTTGTTTTCATGACCAGGCTGAATTTCCTCTCCCTCTCAATACTTCAGTCTAAGTCAGTCTAGATATAAAATCTCCACCTGCTTATTAAAAGTAGACTCTTGTATCTGCTCTGTAAGTAGACTGTACAGGCATTAGGGTTTTGTGTTTGTGTACTTTTGGGTTGAGTGTAAACCCTGCTGAGATAGATGATGCTGCTCTAGAGGTACCTTTCAGTCCCAAGATCCTGTGAGAAAATGGCTAAGTGGTGGCAGTTGCAAATTGTATAATGGGGAGGTCTAATTTGATTACAAAAGGTGGTTTGTGAAGTGCTTTCAAGTGTAGCGGAGTACTGGGCATTTGTTTTCTTGGGAAACATGGATTCATTAAATGTTTTTACTAGAGGAGGAAATTTTCTGGAAGTTTTATGCCCCAAGGAAAGGCTTTACAGTGCTACTTTTCTCAGACTTCATTAGGGAAAAGTTAATGTCTGTCATCGTTTAAGGAAATAAGTGAATTTACATAATCAGTATATATGAGCACTGCAAAGTAGGTAGCTCATAGCAAGTATTTCTAGGTATATTCCTGGGGGAAAAGGGAGTTTAATTTCTGAAAAACAAAGGCTGTACGTAATTTTAGTGGTATCCCATGTGTCATGTGTTTATTAAACTGGTACATGACAGTAGCGGGAAAAGGAAGCCAAAAATACGCATTGATTTTTCTGAATCTTTCTGATCTCTTGAATGAAGAGAGGAAAGCTTTGTGATGTTTGACTGTAAAACTTTCATTTCTAAAATAAAAAATGCTGGGAGCAAATGTAGCTTTACATGTTGATTTAAAAATATAATCATCAAAGGTGATAGGCAAGCAATGGATTTGTCTTAAAAAATACATGAAAGTTGTGTCCACCAAGTTTGTGTGAAACTACTCCACAGTAGAGCGGTAAGAAGAGAATTTTACACAACAGCAACTATTTTGCTAATGTTTCTCTTCAATTTATCAGCTTTTTTTCTCACAGGGGAAAAAAAAAAAGTGGAAAAAAATGGTAGGGGAAACTGAATGATAGCTTTTTGTCCTGAAAATTTGTTTCTCTTTCTGAGCTCTTTCATTTTCAGCATGCAACATTTTGTGTTGTATATCTCAGATCAACTTACTTTAAACAAACAATTTTTCAATGAGATCATATTAAAACCTTTGAATGCCACTAGGAGAGCTTGCCAGAGAAATCCTTGAGCAAATTCATAATTCCAGATTAATTGCAGGGTTTGCTCTGAATGGAGTAAACAGTACATGAACTACACATTGAATGATGAGAATTAAACAAAATACTGAATTCATTCAGAAGGCTCATTTTCTCTTCAGCACATTAAATGAAACAGAAGTTCTACAGGGCTAAAAAGGTCACATAAAAGATCATCAGAATACTGGGATGCCAAGTGAAGGTTACACAACAAGCTGTACTGCTGACACTCCATTATTTTACTTGCAGCTTCATTTTAAAAATGCCTTTTTAAGAGGATGTTGATATTAAAAGGCTCCAATTGTGTTTACCTTTTGTTAGAAGAAGAGTTGTGAAGGATTCAGTACCCATTTTTTGAAATACCTTAAAGGTCTTTAGGTGAAAATCATTGCTGAGTTCAAAGTAGTCTGTAGTTATGACTAATGGACTCAAGTAATTTCTTACAACTTCTCATATATGTGGATGGATCACAGGCATCATTAAGTAGTTGTGCTGTAGGAGTTTTGCAGAGTTTTTCCTTAATTTTATCATGTTTTATTGCTTGGATATGGGATATATTTTGCTTTTGATCAGGCTTTTTTGCTGTCCCTTGGGTCATGTTATTGGTAGTTTATCTGTGATAGTTATTAACTCACTAGCTTGTGTGCCTGCTGTCCACAATGCCAACAGAGAGCAGCAGGAACAAAATGTAAATCGATTTGCAAATGCTGGAAATGGAAGTTAGCTATTTGTTTCTTTGTAGTGAAAGTCTAAAGTTACTCAGCAGCAAAACTGCAAAGATCTAAACATGTGCACCATTTGAAAGTGTTTGCTTATAATATTCTTACACAGACTTAGAAGTAATTTTATTTGATCTCTTTAGAGTGTGAATTTGTTCTCAAACAGTGGGGAAGAAAAGGATGTTAGATTTTCATCTCTAAATAATATTCAAAAGCTTAATTTTTCTACTGTCATCATCTTTACAAACATCTTGCTGACCAGAGCCTTCCAGGAAAAAAAAAAAAAGAAGAGAAACAATATTCTGACACAGACACTGTTTTGAAATGGAAAGTTCAGCATTCAGTATCCATTATTCAGAAAAAGAAATAAAATTGGTTTGGGATTATATATTTCTAGGTAATTTTAAAGATGATTTTAGTTGAGTGTTAAGTGTCTTGTTATATTGCAGGGGAGCAAGGGGAACATAATTTTCCTTTCTGAAATGTTTCTCTTTTCATTGTATACAAGTTGTAGAGCATCATCAGGCATTCTGAGCATGTGGTGCTATTCCTTGTGCTGATGATACTGCAATGCCTTGAGTTTGCATGAGATTTTTTTCTTTTCTTAAGTAACAACAAAGCATTTGAAAAATAATGTTAACCTTTGCTCCACTAGTGCCCTTGAGAAATTTCTCTGCAGTCATAATTCTGTATTTGAATTTGAGCATGAAGTTTATTATTTGAATATTAGGAAGTTCTGCATAAGTACTGCAGTATAAAAGTTGTATGTCTGTTGTGTTACTGTCTTACTAATGCTTATTAAGAGTTCAGAGTATTAAAAATTAAACACCTGTGGTGGATTAAGGTATGAAACAAAAAGTCTTTCAACAAGCACTAAACTGTATGTCAAGTCTAGAAGTAAGCCCTGTTTAAAATTGTTTTAACTTTTTCTACAGAGCACACCTGCAACATCGATACCAACAGTTCAAGTACAGGGCCAGCAGATGAATTTGCAGCCACCTTCATACACTGCAGCAAGTCAACATGCAGAGCAAATGAAAAAACCTGGACAGAACTTCATGTGTCTGTGGCAATCTTGTAAAAAGTAAATGGCTCCTTTATTTACCTTTTCCTGATATGTAACAGATGCTTGTATATAGATGGTGATTCTACAAGTTCCATCCATTTTGCTTCCTTAAGTTACCTTATACTTTGCCAGTGGGGAAAAGAAAAAGTGAAAAGTATTGAGGAAATTGAATGAGATGGGGGAAGGCAAGACACTTAACTGCTCTCAGTTATACTTCAGAGCATAAAATGAGTATTATGTGACTTTCTTGTAGTATATTGATTCTTCAGTAACAAAAAATAAGTTGTGTAGTTAAGTTTAAAAGAATTCTGAGCTCTGAAGCTTGTTTGCTGTGCTGCAAATATAGAAATAGTTCTGTACTGCAGTTACAAATAATGTCTTGGCATTTTCTTGTGTTTCCAGTTTTGCAAGAGCAGGGTGTTGCACTTCAATGTCCTGGTCACAGTCTTATTTAGCTTATGACTAATTTTGGTAATTATACCATTTGTGTGCCAGAGGATGCCATTGTCATGAAAGGAAGTAAAAGGAAACTGGGCCTTAAGACTAGACAGCCATGATTTAATTTTTTTTTTAATTTGCTGCTCTTGTTCTTAGAGAGGAGTGAACTAGCAGATATTTAGATGTAGGCTTATAAAAACTTGATACAGCTCTTACTAAAAGTATGTGTATCTTGTTAAAATAACTTAGGTTTGTGAATATGTTTAGTTTCTGGGTAAGAGCAGAGATTGGTGAAAAAAAGGTAATTGTCAAATAGCCACGTGAAAAACTAGAGACAAACTGTGAGTGAAAAAAATTGCGTAACATATAGAATGGTACAAAAAAGAGTGATGGACCTCCTTGCTGTAGGATGACAAAGGGAGCATAAAGCTGATTTGACAGAAAGCTGGTGGTAAATTAAAAAAATTGGGATGAAAAGATGCAGAAATTTAACTGTTTGGAACTGATAATGAAAATAAGGCATTTTCAGAAAAAAATTATAGGAATACTGAATGACAGTTAGCGTGAAACCCCTGAAAATGTAATTTCTGTTTCTTTCATTCTTTGCAAACATAATTCTGAGATCATTCAGTCAATGCAAGACATAGAGATCTGGCGCCTTTTAAATCATTGCACTATTTTCACTTTAAAAGTGATTTTTCTTTCTTTGATAGGTGACACACATTTCTCCGTGTAAGAAATATATGTAAGGCTTTACTTACTCTGTGGTTTCCTCCCTTACTACTAATAAATAGAACTGTAGAGCCATGGTCTGCTGACTGCATAGTAGATGCATTAACTCGTGCCTAGCTACGGGTGGGTTGCATTGAGGTTGAAATAAAAGGCTGGGGCAGTGTCAAAGTAGGAGCCTTGCCAGCTTTTAACATGTCAAAGAGTTAGCTGAACTACAGTGTTAAAGTGTAAGTCACCAACTTCATTCCATGTCTAAATAAGATGAGCTGTGTTGGGGCAGGAGGAGGAGCAGTACTATTGAATTACCTTACGTTATCAGTCTTTTTGTAGTCTGTCTTAAAATAATACTCCAGAAGGTTTACCTGAGACTGAAGTTAAGGGCTACAAGGTCATTGATCTCTATGTTTCACTCCATGCCTAGTGTATTATTTCTGTTGCTTTAGTTTATCTGGCTGTTACTTCCTGTACTGCTTTCTGTTCATCGTTAAATTTCATTATTTTCAAAAGCTTTCAGAGATTTTTGCATTAATAGATTTAGTTCACGTGACACACAGCTCTTGTTTTTATGCTGTCACTTTTAAAATAGTTATTTCAGTCCCAGCCTAAAACTAGTTTAGATGAACATTACACTCGATGTTGATGTTCTCTCTGGTGAAGAGAGAACCAAAACGTTAAGTTAGCATTTTCCTGAAATATATGTTGTTTATTCATATTCCTTGAACAGCCTGATTAAAAACAGGTGTATCAAATCTCCTGTAGGCTTCCTGGTTGTGTTAGACATAAGGAAATATCTGGAATTGCCACCTTTTTTTTATTTATAGCTCTCAGTTTTAGCTGTTTTTATTGAGTAGTTTAAGTGGGAAACAAGAAGATTCTTTTGAGTGGGTCATTAGTCTATGTGAACTTCACATTCACTTGGTTTCGTTCTCAATTCCTTGGCAATTTTTTCCCTAGGATTAAGCAGGCAGTTTCATCACAGTAGAATGAATACTGGGGATTTTTGTGATATTTGTAGCTAACTGGAAAGATATGACAGGAGACACATTTGAAAAAGTAATTTTCACCTGTTTCTCTATGCTGCATGTTCTTTAGTTGAATTCTCAAAAAATACTAGCATTATGTTTTCCATCAAAGATGCAATGCAGAAGTCAGTGAAGGCCTTAAACATTTTATTGCAAAGCAGGATAAATAGGAATAAGTAAAATAATATGTTCTTTTTCTACTGGCTAATTTAGCTGCTCCAGTCAGCAACATTCCAGTAGTGTGTGTTGGTGTTTTGGTTTGGGTTGTGTAGCGGTGCAAAATTAAGCTCAGGAAATCAACAGGGTTGAGTTTTTTTAGAACTGAATCAGGAAACGTTAGGCCAAGATTTGAAATGCTACAGATTTAGTAGTGTCTAAAGACTACAACAAGATGAGGCTGAACTATGCAAATAGTTGAAATGATGGGCCTCTGGCAGATGTGTTCAGATTTAATATCTGAAGTGGAAGTAAAATTCTAAAAAGGTGTCAGTCAGCACATTACTTTGCATTAAGGATGTAACAGAAAGTAGGTGTTTTCCTTTGAACTTCAGCTGTCTGCAAGTACTGCTAATTGTATGCTGCTTAATTTAAAAGCTGCTGTTTTGTTTCAGAGGTAGGCAGATGTCTGCTCTTGAATTGCTTTGTATTTAAAAAGTAAATTGAAAATGCTATTGAGTCTCCAGAGCCTGTCAAGTCAGCTGTTAATGTTCTGTTCAGCAATTGAACAGAACCATGGATGAATTAAGTGTGGAAACAAGAGTCTAGACTGAACTGACCACATTGTCAGTATGTCAGCTTTTTTTATTACTATAGTTAGGTGTTTCTTGAAGGAAAAATAGTTTTTCTCTGCAAAAGTAAGTTTGAATCTTTTTAGATCAGTGATTGAAGTGTATAACACTGAATATATTAAACAGTGAATGAGCCAACATAGCTGAAATAGGTTTATTTTTCTGAAGCTTTGCCATGTTGAATGAAATGTTTTGCGCTGCATTTTGGATTTCACTTAGGCCATGAAATTTGTTTCATCTGTGCCAGAAATTATTCATAAAATGGTTAGTGCCAGGCTTAAGTAGATTCCCCTTTATTGTGGAAAGACATCTTTCTGTCCTCTGAAACACCCACTGTTGAGCCAGTGTAGATGTAAAACATTTTATTTTTATTTCCTGCTATGGGTTATCTGGACCAACGGCAAGAGGCAGGTATTTCTCCTTCTCAGCTTCCCTTCAGTGAGAGGTAACTGGCATGTAAAAGATGAGTGCTTTTAAAGAGAGTAGTATTTATTGCCAATGCAGAAAGTAATTGCTGTATTACTGGTGGTTACTGCAGTAGCATTCAGTAATGCTTGTCTGTGGGTGAAGTTAGCTCTTTGATCCCTTTGTAGTGTTCAAGTATCAGTATCTACACTTAGGCCTAGGCATCAGTTGCAAGTATGTTTGCATAATGGACACTACTGAAATGGGTAGTGGGATGTGGAAGGAGGTGGCTGGATCAAAGCAGTCACTGATCTGCTGTTCGTAAGCTGAAAGTGTGTGAGGGGAGCTGATGGCAGTGACTTCCTAAATGACAGCAGCTAGGTTTCTAGACCTCTTGGTCCAAGCATTAAGTGGGTGTTGATGAGCTGTGTTAGTTGTATTGAAGTGGATTTTGAGCAGCTGAATCTTTTGGCCATTTTTTACACTGTTGGAGTAAGGGGCTTAATTTGTAACATGTGAGATACGTAAGATAGTCTAAACCCCAATGCTTTGAGTCATTCGCTATTTTCATGTCATGTTTTTTTGAAATAGAGCAATTCTCCTTTACCAGCTAATATATGTTACAGTAGTGTATCATTTGTCTACATGAGATTGGAGGTAGCCTAGGTTGCTGCAATCATGCTTTGGTGGAGCTTGCCATCTTGAGAAATACAGGTCAGGTAAGGAGTAAAGTCAGGCTCTTGAACTTTAAGAAGGCAGACTTCCAGCTGCTAAGGGAGATTGTCAGTGGAATCCTTGGGGACAAAGAGTGGAACAGAGCTGGCTAAACTGGAACTGAACCTGGCAAGGTGCGCAAAGAATAACAGGAAGGGCTTGTACAGGTATATCAATCAGAAAAGGAGGGACAAATGATGTTCACCCTTGCTGGTGAGCAGGTAAAAACAAACAAAGCCAGCATGGCTTTATGAAGGGAAAGTCCTGTCTGATCAACCTAGTGGCTTTCTGTGATGGAGTAACTACATCAGAGGATAAGGGGAGGGCTGCAGATGTCATCTGTCTAGATTTCTGTGAAGCCTTTAATGTGGTCCCCCACAACATTCTTCTTTCTAAATCAGAGGGAGATGGATTTGATAAGTGGACTGTTAGATGGATTCGGAGTTGGTTGGGCAGTGATCTCCAGAGGATGGTGATCAATGGCTGAGAGTCTTGATGGACATCAGTGGCAAGTGGTGTCCGTCAAGGGTCTGTACTGGGACCAGTGTTATTTAATATCTTCATTAATGACAGGGATGAAGGGATTAAGTGCACCCTCAGCACATTTGCAGATGACACTGAGCTGAGTGGTGCAGTTGACACATCTGAAGCACAGGATGCCATCCAGAGGGACCTGGACAGGCTTGAGCAGTGGACCCATGGGAATCTCATGGGGTTGAACAAGGCCAAGTGCAAGGTGCTGCACCTGGATCAGGACAAACCCTGGCACCAACACAGGCTGGGGATGAACAGATGGAGAGCAGCCCTGCTGAGAATGACTCGGGGGTGCTGGTGAAGGAGAGGCTGGACATGACCCAGCCATGTGTGCTTGCAGCACAGAGAGCTGGTCAAGGCTGGGGATTCTGCCCATCTACTCTGCTCCAGTGAGACCCCACCTGCAGTGCTGCATCCAGCTCTGGGGTCCCCAACATAGGAAGGACATGGACCTGCTGGAACAGAGGATGGCCACAAGTTGATCAGATTTAAATGAGGTCTGACTGCCAGTGAAGAAGGAAAATGTGAAAAGGAATACAAGAGATTCTATTCTATAAATATATTATATATTTTTATATATAAATATATATTATATAAACCTCATCTGGTTTAGCTGTTCATAGTTTGTTGCTGTATTTTGCTTGTATTGCAGAGAATGAGTCTTTTGGAATTTAACATGCATTGTTTCTTTGGTGAAGCGTAAGTAGAAAATAGAACCATGATATTCCAATCAGATTTGGAAAAACTATATTGACATTTATTGGTAGCTCACTGGTAATATGTGCACATGTTTTTCCCTTCAAAGTTTTGCAACTTGCCATTTAGAAATGCATATCTTAATTCAGGAAAAAAAAAAAAAAGATTAACCACTATNTAGATGGATTCGGAGTTGGTTGGGCAGTGATCTCCAGAGGATGGTGATCAATGGCTGAGAGTCTTGATGGACATCAGTGACAAGTGGTGTCTGTCAAGGGTCTGTACTGGGACCAGTGTTATTTAATATCTTCATTAATGACAGGGATGAAGGGATCAAGTGCACCCTCAGCACATTTGCAGATGACACTGAGCTGAGTGGTGCAGTNTTTTTCCCTTCAAAGTTTTGCAACTTGCCATTTAGAAATGCATATCTTAATTCAGGAAAAAAAAAAAAAAGATTAACCACTATGAGTTGATGTTTGTTATATTTGTCCCTCACCATTAACTGGGGGAAAAAAAATTAAATTCTTCTCCCCTCTTTTTGTAGGTGGTTTCAGACACCATCACAGGTTTTCTATCATGCAGCAACCGAACATGGAGGAAAAGACGTCTACCCAGGGCAGTGCTTATGGGAGGGATGTGAACCTTTCCAGCGGCAGAGGTTTTCCTTCATTACCCATTTACAGGTGCAGATTTTCTTTCACATACTACTTCAGAAAACAGTAGGAGTTTCATGGTGAATTTCCACACACCATTCTTACTATTTCTCTCTTTTCCCCAAACAGGATAAGCACTGTTCCAGAGATGCTTTGCTTGCAGGATTAAAGCAAGATGAACATGGACAAGCAGGAAATCAGAAGCCTTCCAATAAGTAAGAGATTTGAGCCTCATTTACAAGAGAGAAAACAAGAGAATTTGAAATTAGTGAAAGAATTTGTTTGTAACTTGGCTTATCAGGTGAAACTCTGCATATGTAAGGATCTGTAATCAAATTTGAGATCCATTCCAGTAAGACAAACAGGACAAAAAGGGGAATAGATTGTGATGTAGTTGCAGTTATCTTGAAAAAAACCCCAGGTAATTCTTTAAATTATGTGGTCAGAGCTCTATGATATATATTGTTCTCAACATGTTCTCCTATTATTTTGCCCGACTGGACAGCATTTTATAACTTTCCTTATAACAAGGAAGTGCTTGTAATACAAATGGAAAATTATTTATTCTGTACAGTTCATATGTCACATAGCTGAGATGGATTGTCTTGTAACTTGCTGTATTCCTTCCAGTTTTGTGGTCTAAATTTGGGCTGATTTGATCCAGGGACTGTTGTAATAAACTTTCCTTTAAACCAGCAAGCAAGATAAATGATAAGGACTCCTCGGAGTCTTCTTATTTTGTGTTGCTATCTGAAATCAGATTTGGCTCTTCTCTTTCCCAGAAAGATTTTGACCATCTGGAATTAATATTGGAAAGTGCAACCCCATTGGTGTGAGGTTTTGGGGCTGGCTGTGTTATTAGTGAAGTTGTTCAAGGTCCAATTACTTGTTTGAGTGTGTTAAGACCTGGCCTTTGTTAGTAACTGATTGGAGCCACTTTAGATGTAATTACATGGTCCCAGGCCGATTTTTGCAGTTCTGTTCTGTGGCTTGTAAAACTGCTACCAAGCTGGTGGAGGCAGCAAAGGAAGTCAACTTATGAAAACTGAGAAATTTAGTTTGAGAGTCCTTTTATTTTTTAATATTAAAAAAAACATCTTAACACAGACTTATAATTGCTTTCTGGTGCCTTGTTTCGTTAAACTGAGTGACACTCAGACCTTGGAAAACCACAAAAAGAAGAATTATGGTAATGTAGTCTTAAATACTTGGTAAGTGGGAAGTGTAGGGCTGACACCATCTACTAGTATGATGTGTTCTTAATTCTGCCTTTTCATAATGTTCCATCACACGGATAACACATCCAGTAGCTGTGTGTCCTCACAAGCTTTTTTTAAATTGGCACAGATACTCATAGGAGAAAAACTGTTCATATATCCCCTCTTCTGAGGCAGAATTCCCCTAATTAAGTTAGATTCAGAAAGAAGGAATTTACACACATTACCAGTTCTTGCCAAAATACTGAGACTGCAATATCACAAGATACTAAAGATGTGATTTCAGAAAACGAAATGAGAACATTGCTCTGCTCAAAACAGGATGTTTTATGTCTTCAAAAGATGTGCAGATGTGGTGCATAGGGGACATGGTTTAGTGGTGGATGTAGCAGTGGTTAATGTTTAGACTTGGTGATCCTAGAAGTGTTTTCCAGCTTAAATGATTTTATGGTTCTGTTTTGACTCTTCATGACATCCCTTGTTGCTTCTCATGGCTGTGCATTGCTTACAGTGAGGGAACTAGCTTTAGTTTTTGTTAGATTGCATGATAAATGAATTTGGTTTTTTTTTAATATGCTCATAGGACAAAACAGTGGGCTTGCCACGTGAGTGGAATCTACTTGCCTTACTGTCAGTTGAACACTAATACAGGAGGTGGGCTGAACAAAAGGAAGAGATGAGACCTTTCTCTGTCAGCACTCACAGCAGTTAATACACTTCCCTGTCTTGTGAAAATGTAAAAGTTTCCTTTCTGTTACTTGTACTCTCCTTCCTTAACAAACAGGAAGATTTTAGTGTGGTATGTCCCCCACATTACCTTACAGCGCTGCCCCAGAGTTCTGTTTGCACAGCTGAAAAGAGCATACAGCAGCTACATGAGGGAGACAAGACTTGATAATTTGCTTTCCAAAATCAATGACATTTCAGTTGAAACCCTAAGCTCACTCCAGCAGCTCACCTCAAGCTGTCTTACAAGTTCATGTTTGAAAGCTGTCTTACAAGGTCTTGGCTTAGTTTACCTTTTTCGGAGTCCTAGAAGTGTGTCAGATGTATCAGCTCACAACTGATAGTCCGTATCATTAGAGACTTGTATGGAGCTCTGAAGCAGCTTAAGAAAACCTGGTACTGAGACAAAGCGTGTTTAAGTCATCAACTTTTAGTCATTTATTAGGTGAACTTTCTTGACTTAATCCCTCACTATTTAGTAAAAAATGACACCTACCTCACAGACTTCAGATGGTGAGTGTTACCAGTGCTGGAAGTAAACCAGATCACAGTGTAACAGACAAGGGCCCATTCCCCAGTTGTCCTTTCTGTGTATCATACCACCAGACGCAGGTGAGAAAAAGCTGTAATGGCTTTTCTGGAACTAGTTAGGCAACATAAAGCTGCTTTACAGAATTGGTTTTATACCTTAATTCTGTATTTCTTTGCTTTTCAAGTTTTATTATTTTAACTCTTCCTCTTCTGGTTTTCAGAGGTAGCTGAATATTACATTCTGGAAGGTCAGGTAGCCCTAGCAATTTAATTGTATGTTGACTGTAGCTTTATGCATTGGAATCCTTTTGGATTCATTTTTTTTTTTCCTTGTTGCCACTGAAGCAAAGGTGAAAATTCTTAATGCTCTGTGGGAGTGGGGCAGGAAATTACTTTAAATCACAACATAAATGGTAGGGTTTGAAGTTAAGTTGATAATAAAATACAGAAACTCAAGAAATCTGGATGTTGAGAGAGAGAGATACTTGTCCACAGACACAAGTCAGTTGACTTGGTGTGTCAGTAACTTTTTATCAATTTCTTTTTTCTTCAAACTTAAAAAGAAAAGATAATTTTTTAATATCTTCCTAATTTATTGCAGTTGTCCCTTTTTCAATATCTCTAGAATCAAGGCAATAGTAATTCAGCTTTCTAAAATATGTTATGATAACTGTTGAAGAGGGACATTTAGAACAGCCTTCATTGATGAATCCTTGTGCTTCTCAATACGAGGAAAACAAAAATGTTCCAGAAATTAAAAACGAAGACAATAATTCTTCTACTCTGTTACTCGGTCTTCTATAAACACATCATTGCCCACCAGTTTCTTAATTCAGCCCCTGCTGTTCTCCTTTTACTTCATAAAGCCTTTTATTTCATATATTATATCTTTTATTTTATATATTTTTATATTGTATATATTGTTTCTCTTTGGGGAGAATGACAGAGTGCTTATGAGCTAAGGTGTTAGGGAGGAGTCTGTCTGTTACTACAGTAACCCAGTTTTTAGCTGGGCCTTCTTGTTGTTAGAACCTCAGATAACTAAAAATGTCTCTCTAAATCGAGGATTCAAATTTTATTCTTGGAATATTCACTTTCAGTATAAGATACCTAAATAAAATTCATACAAACGTTCATTCAAAAAAATAGAACATTTACATTTGATTTATGCTACATTTACAAGTAAGCACAACTTACACTTCTTAACCAGGTTCTACTAGGATATGAAAAGACTTCATAATAATATTGTTCAAAATATTGAAGTGTGGTGATATTTCTCACCGCTAAAACGGCAAAGTGTTTTTTAGGATGACATTATGAGTCTAAATCATTAAGTGAAGTTGCATATTTATACCTTCTGAACTCTGATGGCATGAGTAATTTCCAAGTTTTTAAATTAAATACAGCTTTGACTTCAGTGTTAATACTGAAAATGGAGAAAGTGCTTCTGCTGTGTTTGTTATACCCTGCCTAATTTATTAATCTCACTCTAAAAGCTGCAGTAACAGGTAATTGGTTTTACAAATGTTTGATCTGATTTAACAATTACATGTTTAATGTCTTAGAACATAACTTATTTTATATTGCTCCTCACTAATCATAGTTAATATATATTTTATATTGTCTTAGTGTCTAATGGTCCCAATGAGCTGTGTCAAGTTTTGAGTAGTTACACTTTAAGGACCTTCTCTGGCCAAATCTCAGATGGCATTTGCATAGCTGCTATCATTGTTCATGTCTGATAAAACATCCCTTTAAATTGGTACACCTCAGGAAATGTCTGTGTTATTAGTGCAATATATTACTTTTCCATCACAAATGTCGGGAGTGATGAGCAGTACTTCTTCAAGAGAGGTGTTTTTTCACATAAAATAAAGTGCATGACTCTTCTGAAGGCTTTACAATAAGGCTTATCTCTGTGGAAGCAATCATGTATCAGCACCAAATGATAATGGATCTTTGTGTCTCTGTTCAGAGAGGTTAAAATTGTAAAATAAATATTCTGAGTTGTTAATTGTCTAGAAAGCAGTGCAAAGCTTATTTTTATTAATTTTTTCTTTACTAATGTAGGCAGCCAGCTGCAGGGGCAACTGCCTCTACTCCCAGAGCACAGAAGGCCATTGTGAATCATCCGAGTGCTGCCCTAATGGCATTAAGGAGAGGATCAAGAAACCTTGTCTTCAGAGATTTCACAGTTAGTATTGTTTGAATCAACTATTAGATAGTAATTGTTTCCTGCTACTAACTG
>VXBB01002362.1:599695-654081 GCA_013399915.1 Illadopsis cleaveri
CTCACGCTGCAGCCGCCGGCTGTGAACCTGCCCTGCTTGCCAGGGGCATTTCCCGGGGGGAGGAACCCAGTGCTGGTGATGGACTGACAGCCTGTGGTGGAGAGCACTAAGGGTTTGTGTGCAGGCCTTGCTTCACTGGGAAGAACTTCCTGGCCCACTGCTCCAGGGGAATGCCCCAGTGCAGAACATAGGTGCCCATAGGCAAACAGCTGCAGGATGCACAGAAGCACCTTGGTGAGGTTGTAACTGCACTTGGTGCACTGTGATGGCTCAGCTCCACGTCATCCGTGTTTTTGTGCTTGTTAGTGTAACAGTGATACCGGCGAGTTTGATGCAGAGTTGTTATCACTTAACTCTTCACAGCTCCAAGTTTGTGACAAGTCCAGTTTTTGAAAGCTCGTTGAGGGGAGGGAGCACCTGGCAATGTGTGTTTCATATTACACGAGACACAGCATATGATCCTTACAGATGTTTTTGAAACAGGTAATTGCAAAATTTCTCTTACATGTATTTTATTGTAGATTTCTTCAGTGTTACCACTGCTCAATACAACTGATGGAAAATGTTCTGTGCTCTCGAGTGAGCAGCATCTCAGTGGAGCACAGTCATAAAGAATCTTTGTTGTGGCTTTGGTCTACAGCATCTTCTTGAAGAAGAGCATAAATTTCTTTGAGGAAAAAAAAATGAAAGCAAAACTATATTGCACTGACTGCAGGTTAGCTGTATTTTTAAATGAGGAATTCTCTTGTATCTACAGTTACCTTCAAAATATTTTGCAGCATAGTATGGATGCTAAAAGCATCTCTTGCCAAAGCAAACATCATTCCTCCATCATCAGTCTGAATCCTCTAGGGGTTGTGAAGTTGTCAGCACAGTAACACAGCACTTCCTTGGCCTGTGGTCCAACTCCACTGAAAGCTATTGCAGCACCCTTGCCTGGAAGGAGGAAATGTGCTGCAGTTGATCCCCTCTAGATCAGCTTTTTTCCCCATCACCTTATGCTCAGCTGTGCTTGATGATGCAGTTCCTGGTGTTCCTGCATAGACTGTGATGGCAGGGCTGAACTGCACAGCCATTGGTGTTCATGACTGCCTGCCTACCTGCAGTTTGGGGGCACAGCACATCCTGGATTTGAATGATTTTAATACTACTAAAAATACATTGTTCTCATTTTTTCTTGCTAGTTTCAAACTTCAAAGAGGGGTAACCTGGAGGGAGAAGCCCCAGAGCATGTAATGAGGTGTGAGTTCAGTTCCCATCACTGCCCAAGATGGACTGACACGCAACAGTTGTGTATACGTGTACTCCTCCCATTGTGCTTCCTCCCTCCTCTGCCTTTTCTGCCAGGTAGTTACTGGGCTGTTGGACATTCCCTGCATGAGTGGCTGCAGAGTGTTCCATGGCTGATGTCCCTTGCCTTGCTGGATCAGGGGATGTGTGTGCAGGCTGCAGAGCATGGCAGGGGTGGCGAGCTGAGGGAGCCAGAAGGTTGCTTGGTGTCCTGCATGGCAGAGGGTGCATCTGCAGCACATGGGGCTGCAGCTCTGCAGGGGCAGAGCAGCTGCCTGGAGCTGGATGGTTCCCCTGAGGGAATGAATGAGGGGGATTTCACAGAGGGGTTTGAATTTATGAATAATTTTCAAGTGGCAGACAATTCAAGGCTGATTTGAAATAGTATCTCGAAATAGTAATAGTAGCTTCTTAAATTACCACTACTTTTTGGAAGGCTGCTGTTTTTCACTGGTTTGTATCACAGTCATCACTTGGGTTTTGGCTTCTCCCTGTCTGTGGTAAGATAACCAGAGAGCAATCTGAGCCCATACCTTTGACAAAAGCTCATCTCCTGCAGGTGAACAGAAATCTCCTAAAGGTGAACCATGGTAAAGTTTGTCTCGTGCTGTGATGTTGGGTGACTGTTAGACAGCTGGTCTAAGGTGGGTTTCAGGCAAATGGTAATCTGAGTGGATATGTAGGTTTTGTTCTTAGGGGTATTTGAACCTGCATGTCCACAAAAAACTTGCTGTCCTGGCAAACAGTAAATTTTTCTTTTACACCAATGTCTGGTTGTCCTGACCTTTGGGCAAGACACTCTGTTTTTTATTGTTTACAACAGTTACACAGTGAATCACAAGGTATGAAACATATTCTGTAGGAGAGGGGCTTGCACCCTGATTCCAGTTTTCCTGCTGGCCTTAGTGGGCTCCTATGAAGTTTCAGGTCACTGACCTGCAACTAAACTCGTAGTTGACCCACAGCACATCAAAAATGGAATCACTCACCCCAACCCACATAACCACAGTGCCTGCACTGTACGGGTGTGTGTTGTATTTTCCCAGTACCAAGTATCGCTCTATTGTTATTAGAAATATTTGTTTAAATATTTCTAGGAAAAGCCCTGCAATTCCAGGCTTAGGGCTTGACAGAAGACCATGTGTAAACTACACTCTGAGTCCTCAAAACCCCTGAATTTTTGTAAAAGGCTCTGGAATTTACAGTGAACTCTGACTTCCATGAATTATTTTCTATCATCGTGATTGCTACTGCACCAAATGATCAAGAAATGCCTGGCTATTTTTGATTGATGCTCCTCATAATAAACTCAGTGGGTTTTAAATTTCTTTATAACTTTAGAATTAATTATATGAGAACCTGCTGCCAAAATTTCTTGGGTTTGGCTGCTGCAGTAATTTGTGTTGGATTACACTCTGGGTTTGAATATTTACCATGTGTAATGGGCATGTCTTTATTGCTG
The DNA here is from genome assembly GCA_013399915.1 of Illadopsis cleaveri. Taxonomy (NCBI): domain Eukaryota; kingdom Metazoa; phylum Chordata; class Aves; order Passeriformes; family Timaliidae; genus Illadopsis; species Illadopsis cleaveri. Next base: position 602,448 of record VXBB01002362.1, read on the forward strand.
TCAGCCCCTGAACTTACTGCACAGTGCAAGACAATGAAGATCAGGTCAAGCTTTACTGTTGGTGGATGAGTCTGGGAGTTGTGAGTGATGTTGGAAGAGTCAAGTTCCAGATCCCAACCTATGCTTTTCCAGAGCTTCATCTCCTTCTATACAAATAGTTGTGCTCTTAATGGTTTTCTTACTAACCTAGTGATTAGAAAATTTTAAAAAAAATTTCATAGACACTCCATTATTTTGAAATATGCATCTAATTAGTACTCTTTAATTACTGAAATTGGTGATATACTTTATTGTCCTTACTACTAAATACTAATCTCTACTAATTATCAAGTATTGATCAATGTGACTATTGTAAGGTGTAGTAATAATGAAAAATGTTGCCAGCCTAGCTCCTTAATTGTAACTCTCACACCTATGCCAGCCTTACCTATGGAGCTACTTCATGAAGGTACAGTGGAGGTAACTCTTGGAATTTTCAAACCACACCACTTGAGCCAGAGTCATTTAAAACCAAACACTCCCAGCTGAGAGAAAAGAATTTATTAGAGACTGTTAAACACTACACAAAACTAAATTTTAGAGTATTTTTTTCAGTAGACGGCACTCCAGCCTACATACACAGTACCGTGGACTTTGGACAGCCACTGTGCTGGTAAGGTGTATCTTTAGGATGAGACATTCAAGCAGCATGCACAGTGAGAAAGGGGAAGGGGTGCAAGGAAAACCCTTTTGATTTGCATAAGTTCACAGAAGGTACACTTTTGTAATTGTTTCCCACAAGGCAGTTTGGATTCAAGGAGTCACCGCTACCCTGGAGGCAGCAAGGGGGCTCAGCTCCCCACCTCTGCCCTCAGTGCTGGTGCATGTTGGGACTTTTCAGTAGAAGGTGTTTCAATAAATAGAAATACATCTTTCATCCTACTGGAACACAATCAGAATTCTGAGGTTGCCATACTCCCCTTGTCAGGAGCTGCACCAGCAGAGACCTCACTGCTTTTCAGGAGAAACAGGAGCAGAGTCTACAGATTAAGGCAATGCATTTCTTTAATTCAACACAGAAATTGTAACAAACTGCGTATTTTCTGATAAATTCAGAAGTATTTCATTGTAAAAAATAAAGTTACTGATCACATGCTACTCTATCTGCTATTCTTCATTAGGTATTGAAATACAGTGGAGCATCACTACAGTCACTGCCCCAACAACGTGGCAGCCAGTGACAGCTTCTCTTCCACCCAGGAGCTGCAAAAGAAGAAACTAATGACCCCTCCCTTCTCCCAGTTCAAATCCTCCCTTGTTTCTTCCCACCTCCCCCAATTTTCACCCCTCTTCAAAAAGAGGGGAAAAAAACCCCCTTGAAACACCTATCTGGCTCCTGAAAGCAGCTTTATAGCAAGGCTCAACTGTATAGACTAGAAAAAGATATAAAAAGTGACTAAAACCCAAAAATTCAGAGAAGGAAAAATGTAATAAAGTACGCATGGCGTGATAAACCAGGATACACATAGCAATTTGCTACATTTTTCAAAAAGTGCTAACCAATTTTAGCTTAAAATAGTTCAAGAGATCTTACAAATTGCTATCATAGTGTAAAACTGAGTATATTGAAAAGACTAAAACCTGACTTGACTGTAGAAAATGTATTATATCTGTTTCTAATTTACATATCATTTGTATTTAGGCACACAAAAATAAATATAGACAGTTAAATGCTTTATTAAGTCTGCAGAAAGTTATAGTTAAAACCAAGCAATCAGCTGTTGTGACAAACATCACATTTTTACACCTCTCTCTCTACATCACATGTGTCTACACAGGGGTGGATATCCCTTATGTCATCCTCAGGTCTCTGCAAAAGTTACTTAGAGGGTGAGACTGTTTTCTGCCAAAACCAGGTAATTTGGGAGCTATTGGCTACAAAGAGATAATTTCTCAAAAAACTCAACTGATCCTTTCTGTTAACATGTTTTATTCCTGCCTTCTGGACCAGGAGGCTTTGGGCTGGAGCGGGAGCCAGGCTGAGTCAACACCAAAGGCTGTTATGGCACAACAGGACTGGAGGGTTAGTGACAAGATTTTAATAGCACTGGCTAAGAGTAAGGGAAAAAATCAGAGTAAGGCTCCTTTGAGAAGGATCTCCAGCTGTTCTTTTGCTAAGGAGCAGAGAGTGATCTCAGTACTTCAGCAACCCTCCCTTGCTGCTGCCTCAGTAAAACTGGTTTTACCTGAGGGGTAAGCTTTCCCCAGGCACATTCAGTGACTCTACTGCTGTTTTTAGAATGCTTGTGGGACCTCTAATAACCTCTCTGCAGTGCTCAGGGAAGCAGTAAGACACTTGGCTTCTGGTGGCACGGGCTCACCAATACCAGTCTGGTGATTCATGCCACAGTCCCTAATTAAGGGAGAAAAGTATTATGCAGCTGAGATTGGCACAACTGGGAGCCTCTGGTCAACTGGGAACCTAACAATAAATTCCAGCTTTCTTGATTTCACTTGAAGAAGAAATTTTTCTGTTTCTGAACAGCTTTAGTATGCTAATTTCCTGCTAGCCTAAGGGCACAACCTGAACTGAGGTTATCAGTGTGTGGTGATTGAGGGCTTTCAACACATACAAATTATTCAAGTTATCCCACTATCTTGAAACAAATTGAAAAACATCACAAACAATACCAAGCAGCATAATTTTTATTTGGTGTTACAACAGCTGTGCAGCACCCATGCTTTTGGGCACCACACTTTACTGTTTATGACTTTTCTTTCTGAAATCTAAACAGTTGTGTTCAGACAACTCTATGTGCTTTCTTAATATACACATTATGACCCCTGCGTTCAGCCTGTCCAGTTAACACTAGAAATATTTGTCAAGGCAATTAATTAGTTAATCTTTGCTATAATTAGGGAGCAATCAAAAGAAAAATTTTACTTTAATCTGACTGATCACATGTACTGTACATACCTGTTCCAAACCCAACGTACTCAAAGTTTCTAAGTTAATGCACTCTCTTATTCAAGTCAAAATGCTGTACATCTAAGTATCCACACAATCGTACATTCCTAATGATTCTTCTTTACACCTTTATTCTTTTTAGAAATCTCTTTTTAAAAAGGCATAAAGAAGTTGCCCTGCAGATCTATATTTCTTTAGAACAAAACATTATACACTACCTTGAAAAATAATTTTATCAAAACCAAATTCAAATCACTGTCATGTACAATTTTCAGTTAACTCTTCACATTGAAATTGCACTTTGCAGATAGAATAAAACTAAAAAATGAAACATATTTTACTTCCTTTCACAGGAGACTGCCTCTTCAAGATTTTTCTTCCGTGAATGCTTGTATTTGTCTACATACGCTTTCACTAGATTTGCCACTTTTGCAGAATTAACTTCTCCGCTCTTGCTATGACAAACCTGCAACAGTTTAAAGAACAAAAACATTTGAACATTTCCATTGATTTGCCACAGCCCCACATTATTCATTTATTTCCTGATACTTCTGATTCTTCCATCCCAGGCAAAACATATTTTAAAACTTCTAATACTTTCCAATTGCTTTCCAAACACTTCTGAATTCCCATCCAACTCTTCCACACAACAACCAGGTTCTGTTTGGAGAAGCCCAAGAAAGCTCTTGTGGATGGAGAAAGAAGAAAGATATTTTTTGCTTCTCCCTCTTCCCCCTTTCCAGCAACTATGAGCTGTTCCCACAAAAACAAGAAACCCCTCCTCCAAAATCTGCCCCAGGAGAAATGTGTGCAGCTTGGGTTACTGGACCAACTCACTTTATCTACAGCTTTCCTCACAATTTCTTTGTATTCCTCTTTCGTGATATCTTTGTTTTGGTAGAAAGGTTTAATGGCGAGCTTGACCTCTTGGGCTGCTTTTTCTTGAATTAACAATTTCTGAAGAGAAAACAAACTTGAGCGTTGTATTTCACTGCCTATGTATCTTTATCAATCACAAGTTAAAACTTTACAGGGAAAAGATTGCTACAGAAGATTAGAAAACCACCCCCACCCTCCCCCCCAACATTTCAGCTCTCATGGGAGCTGCCTGTGCTCTGCTAAGAACAGAACGTTTTCCCACAGCAATTCAAGTAATATTCATAATAGTGTTGCTTTAAAGAAGATTACATTAAAAAGAGCCAGAGGCTAATCTGTGTCCTATGGCTGCCACAAAAATATTACATACATGATGGTATGTTACACTAAAGGGTTATTGTCATAACTGGCTATTTTTTTGTACATCAAAATGCATTTATATAAAAATTAAAATTTCTATGTTTTAATGTAAATATATAAACAGTGTATATACAAATATATGCTGAACTTTAAACTTGCCTGGTCCTTCTTCGAGCTATCTGCACTGGCTTCCACTGTTACACTTGCTTTGTTTTCTCCCAATTTTACAGCTGCATTAGAGCTCTTCATGTGACCTGATGACGTTGCATTACCCGAATTTGGTCCTTGAACTGTTCCCACGTTTCCCAGGACTGCTGCTGGAGCAGGCAAAGCTGGAGCACTCATGCTGTTACTTACATGAGAAGCATTTGGAATACCCTGTTTTAAAAAGTTATCAGTAGTTAATAAGTCATTCTTCTATATGGCAATGGGCCTTTCTAGGAGTCTCAGCCACTCTAGAATGAGCACAAATACTGCATGCTTTGGTTCATTACCTGATTTCCACACTGCCCATTATTATGGAAGGTACACACATTACATTAGATCTACTCAAAGAAAAAAACAAAAAGAAAAGCTTGAGAAGTAAACCATCTTTTGTGTCACCACAGTGGCTGCCATTTTCTAGCTCTGATCCCAGTAATATAATACCCTGCAAACAAGCACGGAGGGTGTTAGTACAGGGAGAAGGAAGTTTATGGCTGCAGAACCAATCTGATTTATGAAACAGGGCTGTGATAAGTGAACATTTTCTACAAAATCAGCACCTAAAAACACACGCAAAAGGTACCCAAAACTATACTTGCATTCCTGCATCATAATGATGCTGCTTTGAAAACATCTGTTTTCATGTTTGTTATCAGCTTGCAAATATAAATATGCAGGCAAGAGATGAACTGCTGGCTGAAGTATCAAGTGCAATTGCAGAGGAAAAGCCATTTTCTGGCCATTTCCAAACACCATCAAAAGGCATTGTACATACTTTCAAACTGAGAAATTAAGTAGCTCTCAGACTTCAGATAGAGGTCATTTTTAGCAAAAGCCCAGAACATCCTCCTGACATGTTTCTGGCAGGCTACACTAAACACTGCTTTTCTGCAGGTCATCACAATTACTCTTTACACATCTGCATTTATCTAGATGGAAAATAACGAAACAGGAACCTGAGCTCTTTGGAAAGGATAAAGAAATGGAGCTGTTACAATCAGTGTGCTAACGCTCACCAGTGTGCTCTCTTCATTTTCCTTTCAACAGGAAGGACAGGTGGTGTCCTGCAGTATTCAGTCATTTCTATTGTGCTACCACTGAGGGTTTGTTGAATGAAAGCTAAAAGAAAAAGCAGCGGCAGCTGCAAGAGCATTCAGGTTCATGGACACCAGTCCACAAAAGCAGGTAAGAGCAACAAGTGTAACATGGGCTTTACAACAGGTAACTGCATTTTGCAGTAATACACAATCCTTACAGAAATATATTTATTGCTGCTTTAGATACTCATTTCAGAGGTCTGAAGCCTATGTTCTAACTTCTTACATTTTTGGAGGTTAAATCTACTGGATTTCCAATTGTGAAAATATTTGAATTCAGACAGGAGGCATTAATTAAATCAACAAGCAATCCACCAGGATTTTAGTTCCAGCAGTAGCTTGCTAGTTTATTTTGCAGTGTATTATTTCATATGGCCTGTAACCCCACTCAGTATTTCCCACAGCACTCAACTCTCCTTGCTCTAAGTTAATGAATATGAACAGATGACAGCAGTGAAAAGTGAGAACAATGTAGGCCATTTATCAGTTCACTTCAGATCTTTGGAGGTAATGCATGAGAACAGGGTTAGAAATCATTTGTTCACTTTTTCAACCTGGAATGTAGGGGAAAGTGGTTTAGGTTATAACAGTCGGCAGCAAAACAAAAGCACAAACCCTAGCCAACTCCTGAAGAGCCCTTTACTTATCATAAACGCAGCATTACATCTTCTTGCAGGGCCATGGGTTCTCCTCCAAGTTGTTCATATTCCTTTCCTTGATATAAAAGCTCTTAATATAAACAGCTAGCTACAGGAGGAGATCACATACACAAGAGTTGTTTTAAAGGTATCTAGGGAGTCATAAAAAGATGGTCTACCTGCCCTAAGCATGGCAGAGTCCTTCTGAAACTGGAGAAATAAAGTAGGACTTAGGTCTCGAACATAGCATGCAAAACCAGGAGAATCAGGTAAGAAGGAGAAGTAAAGAACATCAAAGAGGCCTCAGAAATTATTAATAAAAAGGCTTAAAAGAGCAAAGAGAATAAAAAATGTGTGTGTCGGGAAGCCACTGAGATGGTGACAGCTGGAGAATGAAAGTGTGGAACAAATGGGTGCCATGGACTACTTGGCAATTTTCCTCTGCTGATAGACCTCCATAGGATGAGAACTGCAACACAGAAGTTTAGAACACTTCCTACATGCTGCTGAAAGGGTATTCAAGCATTTCCTAAAATGCTTAAAAATCAGGTTTGGAAGGGGAAAATTTCGTTTTGAAAGCAGGTCACTTCTAAGATAAAAAAGATAATGGACAACACAGACAAAATTTTTCAGTGTTCATTACCACAGAAACCCAGTTATGATGTTGTATGTTGTTATTATTTAAAAGCTACAGTCTCATGAACAGCCCATATGCTCATGGATGGTTCCATTTCAAATCTGGTGTGGGGTGGAAGAAAACAGGCAAGAGAGAAAGAAACTGCAAGTATAAATTTATGGTATTCAAAATAAAGAATCCTTAACTGGTATTATTTCACCACTGTTCTTGCCATGGCTCCTGATAAAGCATACCTGCAATTGTTTTCCATCTTGCTGTGAAGCAATGTAGTTGACTTGTTGAGATGGTGGGGGTGGAGGTGGAGGCGGAGGTAATCCCTGAGAAATATTTGTGGGAGCAGCTACCTGTATGAGAGGCACTCCAGTAGGGAGATGCATGGGCATCGGAGGGTGGATGTTGAAAGGATTTCGTTGCATATTCATCAAGGGAGGATGGACACCCACTGGATACGGGAAGATATTCATAGGTTGGTGCTGTGCATTCACTTGTGGCATTACATTCATTTGTTGTTGCATCATATTTATTGGTAACTGAGAACCATCACTTTGCTGGTTGCCTTGGTCTTTGAGGTTTGGATCTGCCAAAACAAAAACCAGACAGTATATCAAGAAGAAATTCTGTACTTTATAAAGCAAAAGGGGAGCCAGGTGTCTAAACTCTTAATTAAGGATGGATTATCAAAAAGCTTTCTATAACCTGAGTATTCTCAAGATATTGCAGAGTATTCACCACCATACATGCCATGAAACCAAATGCTAGCTTCCAAGTTTAAAAAGTTCAGGTTATTATGAAAGCCTGTGTTTTGAATTTGTTTTCTCTACTTGTTCTCCTAACACAGCCAATAATTATTTCATCATAATGAAACTGCAATTTTTCACCAAAGAGCAGGAAGACAAAATAATTTACTCTGCAATTGCAGGTTAGTCACACATTATCACATCAGCAAGCCTGCTCCCCCTTTGTCTGATTCACACACACTCACTGTACAGTTCTGAAAATTACAGAAATACCCTGCTGGGATTTTTCACACAGAACAATAAGTCATCCTCAAACATTTAAGAAATATTCATATTTGGAAAGAGTTGTTAAAAGATCCTGTAATGGTACAACAGGTAAAACTTAGAAGTAAAAATAACCTCTTGGGGTAGCAGGTAGCACTTCTTAAATAAATTACTTTGATATTGCATCTTCTCTTCAACAGAAATCAGAAAGCTAAAATCTAGACACAAGCAGCAAGCCTTCCAGAAGTCAAGAAATTAGTTTGGAGAAATGATTGACAGGCTCCAATTTAGTCCTTCCTTTGAATCCCTTCCTTGAGGAACTCTGTCATCTATACACAGGGATTGCAATCTAAGGCCTTGCATGTCAGACCAAATCCTCATTTTTAAAGATAATGGGATAACAGAATCACTGAAGTGGGAAGGGACCTATTGAGACTCTTTGGTGCAGCCTCCCTGCTCAAGCAGGGTCAGCAAAAGCAGGTTGCTCTGGAGGACCATGTCAGGATGGCAACCTAGCCTGTTTTACCCAGTTATGAGAGACTGTTGTACTATTCTCAGTTGAATTCAAGTTCCAAAAGTGAGTAACAGCATGATTGTTCCTGAACTATATGAAAAATTTGAATCACAAAATGCTTTCAGTTACAGGTTTGGTAAGTTTTCTCTGCAGCAGACAGAAGGGTGACAATGTTGCCTCAAAACTAGGAAGCCACTGATGCAGTTCTCTCAGAAGAGGGAGAAAACTGCTGGTATATGGGATGAAGATGGATAAAAATGAAAGGCAAAACAAGGAGAGAGTGCAAGAGTGGTTGTGTTCAGAAATGGATTTCACAGTTCTTGAATTCAATTCACATCTATCTTTAAAGATTATTAATCAGGGCCTTAATAATCTGTGGATGACTTCCTAACTATTCAGAATCAATCTCATCTACAATTCAGTTAAATTACTTTCTACCAAAAAGTTTATTTCTGTCAGGGCAGTTGACTTCTAGATATAAAAACCCCTCAAAAACTGATTTAGACTTACATAGACATTTTAGAGGAATTTTAATACTGAAATACAGTAAAAGTAAATGCACTGGTATTTATAATTTTGTATTTGCATTTATAAATTACTCTAGATTTTTAAAAAGTATTTAAATAGGACTATGCTTATCTAGGAGCAAGATAAACATCAATATGCTGCTTTGTCATCTCTAAAATCTGCCATGTGGGTCTGCACAGGCAAATTCATGTCTTTTTGAAATGAATTAGCCCCTACTTAAAGCTGTGCAGATGCTAAAAGTAACCATGAAGATATGCTTTCTCTTCAGTCAAATCAATTTACTTCAGCAGCACTCTTCAGATGCACAGTCCTTAAACCCAAACTCAGACGTTATGCACAACCAAGAAGCCATCAAAATACAAGAAATCACCAAACTCCACACCTTTACCCCTCCATATTGCAATAACAGTATGGATTCACCCCAAATTATTTTTTAAAGAACTAATCAGCAGATCAGATGACAGGACAATGTGACAGGATTTTGCTCAGCTACTGCATCTGTGACTAAGCTACTGTATTTCAAAACCAACAATACCTTGTTCAGGTGTCTCCTCTTCTTGTCTCATTCCCCATCCAGACTGTGGGCTTGATGAATTGCGTCCCCTTCTTGAATAATAATTCTGCACATCAGCAGGTAAAGTCTTCCTCACAGCCCAGCTGGATGCAGATGTCCACCCAGACCTGTCAGCAGGTGTATCGAATGAATACTCTTGTTCATTCTTACGCTTGTATGGCTGCTGTTCTGAGAACCTTGAAGCTTCATTCCCAGAACCGTTTGAGTTCCCTGAGAGAGGTTTTCTGTTTTGCCAGTGATTTTCACTCTGGTCTCCATACATGAAACCACTTCGGCCACGGCCACCTCGGCCACACTGACCTCTCCCTCGATTTGGAATCCAACCTGAACCAAAGTTTTTATTCCAAGACTGTCCTGCACTGTCATGCTCTTCCCAATGTGGTTTCTCTCTCTCTCTGTTCCTGACTTCAGGAACAGAGTTCATCCTCTCCATTACCCAGTCTGGACAATCATTCCTCTGCTGTTTATCTGAAGAACATTGATCATCATTGTTTTTTTCTGTATTATTGTCCTTCTCTCTTTTAAGATTTTCATTCGGTTTCTCTTGATCACTTCTCCTGTATCGATCATTTCCTCTGGGACTCCTCCAGCTGTCATTTGCCCGTCTCTCTTTCCATCGAGGTGAATGACTTTCCCTCTCATTTCTAGAGAATGAAGAACCTTTATTTCTAGTCCTAGATCGTGATCTTGATCTAGAGCGTGACTGTGACCTAGACCGCCTCCTATTTCTTCTTTCTCTGTCACGATCTCTTCTTTGATTATCTCTATCACTGCTTCGAGACCTAGATTTTCGCCTTGGAGATGAATCCTTAGTTCTTGATCGAGAAGATGATCTCCTGTTTTCCCTGGCAGTTTCCCTTTTGGGAGATCGAGATGGTGTTTTTTTCTCATCTCTGAGTGTGTCTCTCTTTGGAGAGCAAGATAAGGACCTCCTTCCCTCCCTTACTGTTACCTTCTTGGGTGATCGTGAGCTCCTGTCTCCAGTTGTCTCCCTTTTAGGTGATGGTGACTGAGATTTCCTGCCCTCTCTCCCAGAAGGAGACCAAGTTGTCGATGGAGAGTGAAATCTAGATCTTCTAGTTCGAGCCTTTTTATTCTCTTTTTTGAGCTCTGGCTGGCACTCTCTTTCCTGAGGAACAGTCTCATCTTTTTCATCAGAACCTGATGCAGAGTTTCCCACATCACACTGTAAGGAGTTCAATTCTCCTTGCTCTATACTTTCAGGTGGTGGTAACTGTTCAATCTTAGGTTCATTCTGGTCACTGCAAAATGAGTCACAGTCCATTGGTATCATTTCATTGTTATCTTCACCAAAAAGTTTATGTTCAGCATTTCCCCCGGGGGACTTTGAAGTTCCACCCTCTTCACTTTCTGAAATGGTGCTCTCCTTTAAGGGTTGTTCTGATGTACTGTCCATAGAAATACTGTGTATTAATGCATCTGGTTCTTCATCTTGAACAGGTTTTGTATCTGCACAGTCTACTACTGGTGTTAGTTCAGTCTCAGAATTATCTATTTCCATGGCTTCAGGATGCTCAGGCAGTTCACTTCTGGGGCTCTCTAACGGCTGATCTTTTTCCAAAGGTTCCAGCTGTTCCAACAATTCATTTTCTGGACTAGCTATGGGCTGATCTACTTTTGTCAAAGTTTCTATGTTCTGCATTAATTCTTTTTGAGGACTGCATGATGTCTGGTCTACTTTCTCAGAAGTTGCAGGGTCACATACATCATCTTTGTGACTAGCTACTGTTTCTGCCTGTTCAAGAGTATTTTCACAATTGTCCTGACTGGCAAGATCTATATTTTTTTCAGTAACATCTTTTACTTCAAATTCCTGATTTTCACTTCCAAAAGTTAGTACTGGGGGTTCTTGGAGAGAAAAACTTACATCTGCATTGCTTGAAGTATCTTCATCTCTGTCACATTCTCCTGTAGTTTCCTCAATTTCTGCATGCTCACTACAGCTTTCCAATCCATTAGCAGATTCCGTTCCTACATTATTCTTCTGTGGGAGGCTTGCATTATTGCTTTCATTATCTGACTGGTGGTCTTTATCTAAAGTTAGGACTGCTTCAGGCTCAGCAATGTCATCATCTTCCACTGAGCCACAGGGTGATTTTTCAGAACGTGCAGAACTTCTCAGTTTCTTTTTAACTGCAGGTGTTTGTTGTTTAACTGCTCTTTTAGACTTGCGTTTTGGAGGAGCATTCTCTGCTTCTGAATGAGTTTTATTCAGAGAGGGGTTATTGCTATCACGGGCACTGCAAGCAGAACTGCCTGATCGAGGGGAGCTCCGAGACTGACTGCGAGTCTCATTTTTGCTGTTTCGTGCAGACCTTCTTGTAGGAGTAGTAGTAACTGATTTCCTCCTACTTCCTCTAGTGCCAGATGAACCAGAAGCTTCCTTTTTCTCTTCTCCTTCTTGGGTACATGCAACAGCATATCCTTTGCCTAAAGACTCTAATAAGAACAGAAGACATTAAGATTTGATAATAATCATTTATCTGAACACATTTAAGAACATAAAAGGGCCTTCTGCAGTGTCACAGATATCCTCAAATATTACAATTTAAGATTTAGTATGAAATACTGCCACAGCTTTTTTTTCTTTTTTAAATGAGAACTGCTTGTTTTAGAGAACAGAATCAAAGTAAAGTGACACATCAGACATCTGAATGCACACTTTAGAAGCAGTGCTAGCATGTGCATGGACAGTGACAGCATTCACAGTGAAACTGTTATTGACACAGCTGCTCAAAGATAGTCAGCATTTAAGCTGTTAGAAAAGTAATGAATTAACCACACAACATTGTTAGCACGCAGCAGTTCCTGTCACTCTGTAACACAGGCCTGTTGATAGTGAAGCTCAGGACTAGAGAAAGGGACATTTTCCAATGGCCATCAGTGGATGATCACATGAACAGTAGTTGATCAGACACAGCAATGACAGTGCAAACTTACTCACTAGTTATAGGGCAAACTGAACTTAAAGCCTGCCACAGGACACCCAAGGTACCTGAAGCCTACAATGCATCAAAAAAACAAAAGCTCTACGGAGAATGACTAAGGCACATCTGGCAAGCAGCTCAGCTTTTGTGTTGGTACTGCACTAATTTCATGCCATCTACCATTCCACAAAAGTCTTGTTAGGGAAGCTAAGGGTTATATTCACTGCACAGGGAAGACTGCACTGCCAGCACCTATGAAAGCTTCTGGTGGACAGCTCAGGAATTAAAGACTAATGATAATTAAGTAAATATACTTGAATGTAATACTTCAGAATTAAATTAACTTCTTGGGATATCCATTAATTTGTTTCACATTTTGCGTAGATTTCAGGAAGCATCAAGAATGTGGTGTTTAAATGAATTATTTTACAGCTTCAATTTCATACACAAATAGTGCAAACTAACTAAGAAAGATTAATTGCTATGGATCTTGCAATGAATCTCACATCACAAATGTGATTTTAACTCTGTACATTATTTCCCATGCTTTTGCAATATGAAAATATTTGTCTGATGTATTCACAGACAGATTTTATAAAAGTAAGATTGGAATAAGAAAAGTAATTAACAGCAAAAAAGCTTCTTTCTACCACTTACTACTTTGTTAGCAGGACAAAAAAACTTATCACTGTATAAAATGCAAACAGTCTCAGAGAATGTACTCCATAACCACCTTACTAGCCTTTAAAAGAGCACAGGACTATGATCACATCCTCTGATCTTCCTTGCAAACACACAATAATTTGATTAAACATGAAAAAAAAAAAAAAGTAGTGGTTCTGTGTTTTGCATGTCCAATGATCATGTAACCACTTGAGAAAATGAAAACCAACATCAACTGTATAAAAGGTACCATGTATTTAAAAAAAAATAACATGATGGCAAAGATCTTCCAAAGGAATTTCAGCTGACTGACACTATTTCGGGTATCTACTCTAACAGTCTCACCAACCATTTTGTTATGAAGTGACTTTACATTGGTAAAGCAGCACTTACTCTGCAACAGATGGCTATCTCAGACTAATTAGGTCTTCAAACCTATTACAATAGCCAGGAAATCAAGTCAGATGTTACATGACATTTCGAATTTTAGTATCTGTGATAATTTTCTTCAAGGGAGAAGAAATCATCTTGCAATAATAAAAAAAAAAAAACAAAACCCAGCAGAATACAAGTGGAATGGGAAACCTGGACAAAATTAAAAGGCGAGTTATTTTTCTAGCACATTCAAAGCACAAACCCCTTTTCAGCATGCCCTACAACTTGTAAAATTTTAACAGAAAAGCTTCACAAGCTTTGGATTTGGACCAAATAAAAGGCATTTCAGCTCACTGACTCTTTATTGAAAAATATTTTAATCACACAAAAAATGTATAATGCCAGCATAAATCATAGTGGTATTTGTAAATTCACTAATGCATTTTCAGGTCAAGTTAGTAAAAAAAACTATTTAATGGTAACAGACTACTAAAACTGCAGCAGCTACAGGGATGATTCAGACGCTACAGTTATCACTGATATTTGTATGCCTCCTTGTACAACCCCGGAAGCTACTGACAGCTGTTACTCTGACGCACAACTCTATACTTCAGGTATGACCAAAAGTTAAGAGGAGTTTAAAAAGAAAAAATGCTTATGCTATGATCTTGCAGGCACAATTTAGTAAGAAATGCAAGGACCAGTTTGCATCTTTTTTTAAATGCATCTATTTTCTTCATTCTCCTTTCCTCCAGCTTTTTAAAAATTCCTTTTATATATATATTTGCCATGCATCTCTAACAGTATTCAGATTAGGTTTCTCTTTACCTTTTCTTATGCATGTCATCCTTTTACTCAGAAGCTACATGAAAACTGAATGGAGAAGGAACACTCACTCAACAGAATGTGACTAATATCCTCAAGGGACATCTCCATATCCACCATCCCCTGATTTTACTAGGAAATTTTAAGACTTACTTCCTGCATGGTCCTTATCAATAGAAAGTATTTAAATAAAATGTGAGGACTTAAAACTCTGAATCTTAAAACACAGTAGTATGTTGGCACTAATCTTAAAATTTCATCTTTGTCCACAGTACAAGTATCAAAATTCTAATCAAGACAATTGACAAAATTCTGTTCTAAATATAATTTTTTAATGCTTCTTGTGCATCCTAACGAAAAAGCCTGACTATAGAAGTGCAAAGGCAGACAGGGAAGTCAAGCGGTACAAGCTAACATGTATACTACTAAAAATAAAATAAGGATCAGTTACATTGCACTGTCAAACATCAGAGACTGAGGAAGCAACCTATCCATTTTTCACTGGGAAATGTGAAAGTGAAATACATACCTTTAAAAATAATAAGAAATATGAATGCAACTTTTTCATGATCCTTCTACTACTTAATTCCTTCCAGCAATTTACTTCCACACAATTTTTTAAAGCCAAGAGACCCAAATCTGTCCTATCCCTTTGCCTACTAGACAAGTGAAAGTGGTGTGATTCCCAGTACAAAGAAGGTTATTAACTCTAGCCTTAAGAAATACGATTGCTTTGTTTCCACTTCTTTGAACTTGTGCAGCTTTTTGGAAGAGAAACTACATGCTTGCTGATTGTGGAGACAGAGGCTGTTAAAGTAACTGGAGGAAGGCAGTTCCTTCCTTGTCTTGTCTTCTGCTGCTTTCCTGACAGACCATGGAGCTCCAGTACTTTCACAAGGTTTGGCCCTGTAGAGCTTGTAGGCAAACAAAGAGACCCACACACTTCACTGCTTCCTGACTGACGTTCTTCTCTGCCAGAAAAGTTTGTTCCTCACGCTGCACAATACACCTCTGAAATATGCCATTCATAATGCATCAAAATAAGATTTATCCTTGAACAATGGGAAATGAAGAAAGAAGAGCATGAATGGAAAAAATGTTGCAATTAGAAATGGAATTAAGTTACATAAAAACTTATTAATTTAATCTTCAAAAGAATAAATTATACCAGCTTTGGGATGGATGATTCATGTTCTGTATTCCAAATCCAGAAATTAAGTAGCTGACTTTGAAATAGTAGCAAACTGCATCAAAACAGATTTTTTTCCCCGTTAAGTGTAACTAACTCTGTTTGATTTCCGGTAATTATATTTTTAACAATACTGCACATGAGCTATAAATAAAACTTACAAAAAAAAAGTTTACCAAAGTTTTCCAAAGGCCTGATATTTGTTGGAAGAACTCTTCCAGCCACTGCAGAAGAAGTGAGAAGAAAGGTCTCAGCTTCGGCTCCATAAGATATTAAAGGAACACTGCAAAGTAAAAGCAAAAGAAGTAACATTAGTTGTTTTAGCTGTTTGCAGCAAGACTTGAAAACAATGCACAAAACACATTAAGCAACTACAACCCTTTCAACTTCATCACAGCTGGAGTGAAACACAAAGCTGACAGTGAACAAAACTTTCCTTGTCATATTTAATTTCAGGTTAATTTTACTGCCTAATCTATTAAAACTGTTTGAACAAGGTATGTTGTGTTAAAGCAATATACATCTGGCCTTCTTTAAAGTCATAGAACAGTAATAGCCAGTACTGGAAATAAGGGTCTGAGTGCTGATCTAGTACTTCAGCAGAACAGCAACCTTTTCTGCAGAAAAATAAGAAATAGTCTACATGAGAATTTAGAAAAGGCTCCTTTTTTTTTCCCTTCATACAAAAAAAAGAAATATATATTTATTCAGACTCCCTCAGCAAACCTTGGGCAAAAAACAGAGTTTAGCTAGAGATCTACAATTTTTGTATTATCACTGAGTCGGAATGAAATTTCTCCTAAGAAAATGTACGTGTAATAAATTTAAATTTATTATTTTAATCCTAGATGCAATTTTTTATTATAATTAAAAAAACTCTCCACTTGCCATTTTAACTTTAGTCTCTGTTTTTATACAAAAGGGAGCAAAGATATGTAGTGAAATTAAGATCATAGAACCAATTTCTAATTGTGTTATTTTAAAACCAGTTATTTTTATTGTTCTGCTTTATACTCACAAAAATATCCTTAGGGCATGTTTTAACACACATTTGCTATCTGACAAAAAAACCCCATAGAATTATTTTATGTTCTCTGTTTCACTTGACACAACTCCTGTTAGCTCTTTTTAGATGCAAACAGGATTTTTTCACAAATGGTTACAGAAAAAGTGACAGAACCAACCCATGAAAGTAGGGTGCAGGGTGGTGTGGGGAATCAGAACCAGACTGATGTTAAAGCAAACACAGTCTGATATCTAGGGACAGATAATTTTAACAGATCATTGAATATCAGCTTCCAAATAGAAAATATATTCAAACTCACATTTCTGTGAAAAGGTGACATATTAAGATGCACAAGTCAGTGGAGTTACTATGCTTGTCACAAGTATCAAAAAAGTATTAAGACATACAGAAAATAATCTATTGACATAAAAACACCAGGCAGCAAATACACAAAAAAATTAACAAGTTAAATGCAAACACTATTTAGTTTCATGAAAATGATATTCTATCTAAAGAACAATTTGAATTAATCAAACTCCAAACTTGAAATATGAAGATCCACTATGAATCCAAAACACAGACCTTTCAACTCTAGCAATCACAGATGAACAGGACAATTCCAGTTCTTGCCTCTTCTGTCTGATCCCTGCACTGACTTCTGTGAATTCTGTACTGAAAAACAAATTTCATACAAGGAAGTTATAAAAAGTAACTTTGTACTATGACCATTTCAGTAATTGCTCCTACCAATGACTTTAATTTCACAGTATTAGAACATTCAACAATCATGATTAAACTGTGCATTGGTTATTGCTTAGAGGGAAAACACAGTCACAGCAAATGTAAAAGAAGTCCTAAACAAATAAAGCAGATGGAATGGAAAATAGATGAAATGTGTCTGCTGGGGAGTTGAAGGATGGAAAAACTTTGCATCCTTGACAAATAAATTCTGTTGCATGCATGGCAAAAAGTTCACCTTTTAGAGACAGTCAAAACCATACAGACACAGTACTTTTTTTTAAAATTAGGCCATATTATCCAAGTAACATTCTTTTAGACTTTTTCTTCCATCTATTCAATGAACAATTTTTTTATACACCATTCTTAAGTATTAGGCTTAATTAAGTATTTTGCTTAATGCAAAATTGCTCCATGGATTTTCAAAGTATTCCTCTTGGAATTAAAGAACAACAACAAAGAAGATTGTTTCTGATACAAACCAGGATAATTACTGTTAAATGTTTTGGTAACTGCTGTTGTAATAACAGGGCTAAACCTTTCCTATCCAAGGCTACATTTCAGCAGGGAGTTAAACATGAACTAAAAATAAAATTCTTATTAAATCAATGAGATTAAAATGCTCAAGTGTGTGCTTCTGATGCTGAACACATGACAGAAATTGGGGTGTGCCCTTAACAGCACTCATTTTAAAATAATGTTTGTGTTTGTCTTTTAACTGCTCTTCGTCAATGAATTAATACTCTGGCAATCCTCAAAATACGTCAAGGCAGTATATATACAGGTAGGAGCAGAAGGAATTTCAGAATCTACAATGTAGTAACCCATCAATTTATACAAAGCACTAGTACACACTAACCAGTCATTTCTACAGCTAAAAAAGGATTCTTCACTGCTACCACCAGCCAGAAGTGTGCTGAAGAAATTAGTTCTGATGCACTCATTCCAGTAGGTCTGTCTTCTGGGCTACACAAAAAATAAATTATGAATTAAAGACACCCAAAATAAAATAATTAACACTAAATATATGAAGATGCACTGAAATTAAATTAGCAAGACTTTAGCTCATAAAAAGCAGACACCATAATAACTCCATAGGTATATGCAAAGATTTGCAGTTACAGCAAACAATTTTTCTCTATTCAGTCTCTAAATTTTCAAAAACTGCTCTTTGCAGATAAACTTCATATTATATATAAAGCAAAATCTTTAATGTTCCACACAGACATTATGAATAAATAAGCCTGATCTTCACTATTGCACAATTTTGCTACCAAATGCACAACAGTAAGTACAGGTTGAGCACCTTCACACCCCTGCACAGCAGTTCACCAAATGTTTTGTTTCAAGTAACAAGAAAACCTAATGAGGGAAGCTAGAATTCTCCTTTGCCCTCAGGTAGGATTATGGAATTGAAGCTTGGAATTATGGAATTGAAGTGTGTCTGGTTACTGGGCCCTCACACAGAGGCACAACACTCAGCACCCACTCTGTACTTCAAAAGACACCACCACTGATTTAGGTTGCTACCAAGGCCCAGCCATGCACTCACTGCCTGTTTGCACGCGTGCAGGGAGCTCTGCTGCTGGGCTGCCGGGGAAAAACCAAAAAACAAACCCCAACAACACACCCTCAACAGTCCTCCAGATACTCTTCCCACACTAACATACACCTACACGGATCCATTTTTGTCACAGCACCAAAAGGTACCTCAAATCTGACTAAAACTATCCTGTTCATTTCCTATGACTGGTATTTTAAAACAGGAATTTAGAATACTCCCATAATTTTAATTCAGAAAAATTAAAAATAAACTTTGTAGTGGCTTGTATAAGAATACATGTCTCAATACGATGTCATTATCCATATGCCCCATCAAACTTTGGCACAGAGAGCTGCTTTTGCTGGGAATATGACCTATTTTATCCGTGTACAAATTTTGTACAGTGTACAAATCAGTGTACAAAATGGTGGAGTTTAAGTTTTATTTTAAGAATGATATAAATTTTGAACATTCACCTTTCTCCCTCCAATTAAAAAAGCTATCCAGATGTTCCACAAATGTCCTTATGAAGTAGTTGCTAGTACATCACGGCTTTCTTTTAAATTCTGAACATTTCTTGGATAATCGAGTCCCGTGCCTCCTCCTGAAGGTTTTTAATGGTTCTACTTTTGTTTATGTATTTTTTTTTGCTACAAATACTATTTGAGACATTAATGCCATAAAACACTTCACCATAAATCAGTGGAACTAAAAATGAAAGCGTTCCCCAACCATGAAGTCAGATCAGTGGCTGACCTATCGTTAAGCCCTGTCTTTCCAGTTCAAAACCCCTTCAATGCACTGGAAGGTACTTTAAGTTTACAGGGCAA
This sequence comes from Illadopsis cleaveri, assembly GCA_013399915.1. Lineage (NCBI taxonomy): Eukaryota > Metazoa > Chordata > Aves > Passeriformes > Timaliidae > Illadopsis > Illadopsis cleaveri. The sequence goes on from VXBB01002362.1 coordinate 621,941, forward strand.
CAGAACCCAAATTTCCAAATACGTTACTTAGAAGGGGCAAACTGGAGCTAACAACATCCCGGACAACTATGGTGTAATGAGCACCAAACAGAAGTAACAGCTCAGGTCATCAGCCGCTGAAAACACTCAGGATGTGCCCCATACTAAATGAAACAAAGCAGTAACCAAAACAGAGACTTGAATATAGCTTTTCCTCCAAATATTCAAACTTCAGGTAAGACAGAATGATGGCAGATGATGGCATTTACACTCCAGAATTAAACTGATGGCCTAAACCCTTTTCATGCACATTCATGTACAGGTACAACTATGAGGAAGAAAGCACTGATCAAAAACTTGTGTCTCAGAGACACAAAGTATCTTCAAAAGGAGTGATGGTAGAAATCCAACAAGAGAGCCTTTATAGCTCCTTATAAATCTGACATCTGGTGATCCTGTGTTTATAGGCTATGATTTATGAACAAGAAACCTGGAAACAGAAACCTTCTAGACAGAAATCTCACATTTAAAAAAAACCCCAACTTGATGCAAACCATAATGTCTGTGGCAGATTCACATAAATTACTTGGTTGATTATGCCTACATATTTTACTGAAAATCATGAAAACCTTCATATAATGGTGCTTGGCTGACAGCTTGTACATGCAACCATCTTCCTTTGGTGAAGATGGATGTAAACAGCGTTCAGGATCTCATAATGTAACACCCTAATGTAAATGAAACGAATTTACCATCACAAAACTAAGTTTAATCTGAGAAAGAAGGTCATAGAACCTAGCACTATATTCTAATTACTTCAAGACAAAAAAGAGACAAAATAAAAAAGTTTGAATCATACCAAAATTAATAAATAAAAGTTAACTTTGAAAATAAGCAGGAAGGTAGTCTTAAAACTGCTCTAATTAAAGAAAGCATTTACAAATGTTTCATTATCAGAACCAACCTTGTTTATCTTCACAGAGAAATCTTTCTTGTTTCGTTTGTCGTACAAAATATTACCTGTGGAACAAGGAACAAAACTTTGATCTTAACTTCAGCATATTAGTTCTTGATTGTTCATCAAAATCATTAATCCAATGGGAGGTTAACAAAACGTGTATCTTGAGTGCATTTACAATTTTTACATACAAACTGAGAGAAATGAAAATGCACACACCTTTACCATAGCTTTTTAGATACCAAGCGGTTTTTTACCTCTTCAGATATTTGCTTCATTTCCTAAGTTATGAATAGACTTATCAAACAACTTCCATTGAATAAGCCCCTCAGAATAGCAACCCCAGAACACAGCTAAGTGCTGCTTGTGTTTGAACTCTCACCAAAAAAACTTCTGTGAATAAAAGCTAGTCATTAGCTGTTCCCCAGCTGCCTGATGCAGAAAATTACTTGAGGCTGAAACCACATCCATTTGACTTGTGACTGAAATTGAAGAGGCAGTTTTCCAGTAATATAAAAACAGGAATTTCACATACTGCAATTCTGTTCTAGGAGTTCCACACTTCTACTACTTGGAATTTGGGGTTTATATACAAATGTAAGCAGTTTTAAAAAATTAAAGTGGATCATCAAGAAAAGGTACTCTAGAGTCCCTTAATAAAACACAGCAATTCTAGCAAACACCAACTTACTGTATTTTTTCTTCACAATTCTGCTTAATTTTACTGTTACTGGCCCTCTGTCTGGACATACAGCTCGTCTGCAAGATCAAAAAAAGACATTAAAAAAGCAGCTTCTAGGCACATCCAAACAAAATCCTCTTCTATTTGAAGGTATTTTTATTTTATGCACATAAACCAAGTTCTAACTGCTTCAAAACCTGAATTTGCATCACAAATATCATCTTCCATATATTAAAAGCCACAGTGCTTCAAACAGCTTAGATAGAAAAAAAAAGAAAATCAATTTACACAAAAATTAATATCCTGTATTAAATCAGAATGTTCAGTTCTGTTTGATTTCATGGCAACATGTGAATGATGTTATAAACTGCTTCCTTTTAAGAATATCAGTCAGTGTTGATTCAGAGGGGTGAATTTATTTTCTTATGAGTTAAAAAGGGTAATTTACCTTCAGTTATCTTTGCTGTAGTGAAGTCTGCTTCACATTAAACCTCAAGAACTCTGTATTTTTCATACATTCCATTAAACACTGACTCTAGATAAGCACTATTTAACAAAATTCACCTGTGTAATCATGAGCTTCCCCTTATACAATGCAGCAAATGTTACCAGATAAAGTTTTCCAAAAAAGAAATGTTATTTCCATATAACAAGAGAAACGTCCCCTCTCAAGCTTGCTAGAATAAAATCAGTTGTTGACTACAATTATGTTTTATAGAAGAGGAAGATGACCAGTGCTTATGATAACATCCAAGAAAAGTGGATGTTTGTTTAGATAAGAAAGATTTACACTGTTAAAATTTGATGCAGCCATACTTCAAGTTAATGTAAAATTTGTTTGATTTGCTTGAAAATGCAACTTTCACAGAGTTCAATACAAGAAATACATTGTCCTTAACTTCTTCCTTGCTATTTTAACTATTCAAGTGGGAATTACAGCAATGATAAAAGCAAAATTAAACTATCACTCATGAAAACTAACTTATTTTAAAATAAAAATAATTTTATAAAATATCAGGCTATACATGTTAAACCAGTTGATTTTATACATTTCAAATATTCCAATTCAAATGCTTGAAATTATACAGATGACTAACCTCACAAAACTTCTCATTTTCACATGGCTGTAAGCTTCCTTATTGTAGGCACAGTTTTCCTCTTCCTCCTTCCTCCTTTGCTGTTTTGTAACCTGAACCTGTGTTGCAAAATAGAGTCAATCCAATCTAGAATGTCATGACACTTGGGCTTTAAATTCATACAAAGCCTCTTCAGGTCTATACAGAAGTTAAGCCCAAACAGAAGGACTAGAAAACATTTCAAATCTTATTTCTTTGACTTCACAGTTTGGAGACTTTTTTCATTTGTTTTTCATTAAAAAAACCCCTACATCTTGATATGTTATTGACAATGCCTGAGATGCATACTATGCTCACAGGACCAAAAAAGCCCTGAACATTCAGACCACCATGGCAAGTGTCTCAGAGCTATACACTAGTTTCCATTAAGAATCTATAAGCTAAGTTTTTTAAAACTAAGTTGGTTGTTCAGAATACGCAAGGTTCACCGTGGGAAAATGTAAACTACCACTCAATATGCTTCCTCATAATTAAAACACATCCAATTTTCTTCAAGACTAAAATAACTTATGTATTTTATATAACAGTGAGTTTTTTCCACATCTGAAAACCACTGAGAGCAATACAACTTTTATTTCACACTGTGAAGTTGATTCAATGGCTATATTGCAATTGTTTGCATTAGAAACTTTGTATTTCCTCCTTCCCATAATTTGGCTTTTTATGCAACCCCTTAACGTATTAGCACTCTAATTCTGACTATCACAAAGAGAAAGCTGCCAGTCTCTCAATAGCACCACTGATAATGCTGACCACTGTGTCTGCATATCTTGGTACACATTCCATCTATTCCTACTGGCCCTTTTTCAGAGAAGGACATTGTTCTCTGCCCACCTGTTAATACTGCAGTTCTGTGAACAGACAATCTTTCAAACTGTATTTTGATACAGCCTTTACACTTTTCCAAATGTAAGCTTCAGTTTATCCTATTTCAACCACTTCCTTGATTCTTCAGACATAAAGAAGACAAAATACACAAGCATGTTTTTCTGTGAGAAGGAAGCATCTCTAGTTGCCAGCACAGCTCCTTTACAGGTGCTGCCCGAGCCTCATGAAGTACAAGAAATGAGTAGTGGAAGCTTGTTTTCTAAATGTAACAAAGTGCAAGACCAGCAGCTTATTAACTATGTATAAGCATAATTTCATCACAAAATTTCCAAATCCTACATGGAATTATCAGCATGTTTCTATATGCATTTTTAAGATCAACTATCAGAAGAGGTTTTTTCCTGCTTGATAAACTACTCTCCATATCAGTATTTTTAAGAAGAATTCAGAGCTGGAAAAAAAAAATCAAATTTGGGTTGAACAATGTTTAACATTGATTTCTCTTGTATTCATGTGTTTTTGTCTGAGAATTAGAGGCTGTGAACACAGAAGATTCCCTTCAGCTAAAAAAAAAAAAGGCAGTATTACATGATAATTGGTATAGCACTTGTTTACAAAACCTAGTTTGAAAAACACTTTGAAACCAATTACTTTACTTTTATTCTTGGATATATCATGAATGCTCAAAGATACTATAAAGTAGCAACAGCAGCTTTATGATTATTATTACTATGGTAAACACTTGCTCTGAAAAAATAATTAGGAACAATTCCTAACTTCAAATATGCAATAGAAACATTTAAACAGTAACTATTTTGTTAGGAAAGCTTATTTAACACAACACATTTCATTTTGTATGAATAAAAGGCTGCAGCATAACTTGGACGTGCCTACGAGGGAAGTTATTTAAGAAAATGAGTCTGGAACATACCTTTATCTGCTTATCCAAAGCATCCAGCCTGCACACTGCTTCAAATGGTCTGCGATCAATAGGACATGAAGCCTGTGTCTGAAAAATTATTTTTCTTATTACAAACTCGGTAATGAGCTAAGAGAAGCCTCATTTGCTACACTTTTATTTTCTATTACAGTAGCTTACAGAAGCACACAAAATCCCAATTTGTTCACAGTAAGAATGCATTTGGACACACTATCCATATTGTTTCATATAAGCAGGAAAAATCTGAAGGAAACAAGAATGTAACCCAGAAGTTGTGTTTAAGAAAGGAAAAGCATTTAATGCATTTACATCAAGTTACCTTCATGTTCTGGTTGTTTAATTCCTTTTAGGTAACTGATTTTATATCAATGTGTCCTGATTTTGGCTGGGATAAAGCTAATTTTTCTTAGTAGCTGGTACACTGCTTTGAATTCTATGTAAGATTAATGCTGATAACGCACTGAAAAGCATAACATGCAAAGTCCTCTACATTTTGTACTGTTCTAACATTTTGTTTCTTAATTTTCTTTTCAACAGGAATTTTGTTGCATTCTGTATCTCCCAAAACATAAAACTGGCAAGGCCAAAAGCAATCAGTGTTTATAACACATCTCTCTTGTTGCAGTCAGCAGACAACAGATTCCCACATGTAACACAACTTAAGTTGTATAAATCAATTTTCAAGAAAAGGGAACTGAAGGCTATTTTACCCTACTGTTTGATGGAAATAGCAATTTACTAGTTTTCCCTGATCGCTTAAATGCTCTCTTATTGAGGCTTCACTACATGAGATAAAACACACACACAGAGAACAATAACACATTATTAACCATGGAAATGGGAAATTTCAACTGAAGCTCCACCCAAGTGGATCATGTAGTGAATCAACTTTAAGAAAAATCCACATTGGCTATTAACTTTTGCTGTGAGAGAACCCTTTATTCCCTTTAATTCCAGACGTGTTTGCTGTGGGCGCGCGGCTCTTTCTTTGGTTTGGGGGTTTTGCCACCATTACACCCTCCACACCCACCTTAATTCCACTGGCCTTCAGAGGCTCAGTTCAACACTTGTAAACAAAATAAAAAACCAAAACACACACTCAGTCTCCAGGCCTAATTCATTCACCAAACAAGACCCAGTATATGAACTGCAAGAGGCATGTAATTTCTGCAGTTTAGAGAGCTACAGGGTATCTATGCAAGCAAGATGCAGTACTAGAATTGCATAAGCAGCTGTGAAAAACCTGCATATGCGCTCTGCCCCAAAATTTAGTGGTGAACTTCTTTCCTGTTTTTTCACTGGGGCTTCTAATTTTCCAGTTAATTGTGTTCTTTTCTCAATTTCAAAGAGTGCTCAACTTTGATTTCACATACCAGAGCCCAAACATGGAGCATTCAGGAAGTTTCTGAGCTTCTGACTTCAACTGAAGTATATAGAATCAAATTAGACTGATTTTTAAAAAACCCAAACCCACCAAACTAACAAAAAAAACCCCCCAAACAAAACCGAAAACAAAAAACCAAAAAAACACAGGGGTAGTTTCAGGAACAAGAATGTAAGTTAAAGCCATTACCTACCCTTTGATACTCTGGTATTTTGTCCTAACTAAAAACTTTCCCTTTTGGGGGATACCATTGTTCTCTGCAGTGTCATGGCCCCAGATAAGAAAAGCATACTGGCTAATTAAGACAGCTCCCTCAGGACTCAGATCATGAAAACAGTTTTTGTCCTATAGTCAAGGCACAGCTAACCCACAGTAACACAGTAGTGCAATGTTCCATCAGGATATTTGATAGCAGGCAATGCACTGTAGCTTCTGAATCCACTGCAAACATCAAGGTACATACTTTCACTCTTAGATATACCAGATTGTAAAAGATAGGTAAAAGGAAGTTGTTTTTCTTAGCCATTTTTCTTCTCATTTCAGGATCTACCTTAGCTGAAATGTTTATCCAATACAATCTCTTCCTACGTTAAATTTACACATGAATGTCAAGTTATCTTCCGAAGTTTAAGTCACTGTAAGTTACATTTATTCATTGCAATAAAGTATCATAGAATACTAAGTGACACTAGCAGCAATCCGAATAACAACTGGTTTTGCTCCACTAGCAAAATGTTCAATGTTCAGTTTTTCTGAACAAATGTTTAACAAATTAATACAGTTTTACACACCTGTAGAAAGGGAGGAAAACATTCTGTAAGAGTCAAAAACTACCATTAAATTCATATGCTCAGAAACAGGAGATGCTCTTTCTACTCCTACTCAGTTGATTTTTATAGCCTTAGCATTTTCTGTATGCTGACAACATTATCACAGGAGAAATTCTAGTAAACACAGGATGTTTGGCTGTACACCCCCAGTCCCCAGCTGAGTACAGTTGTTGGGTACCCTGAGGGAAACTAGAGGTTACTTCTGTCTGAACATGCATCAACTCTCACCTGTCTGCCAACAAATAAAAGTAAACCTTTAAAATGTGGGAAAAAATGGAAGAAGAAAACCCAAAGTTCTTCCCCTGTCCCTTTCCCAACATCAAGACAGGATTTATACTGCTGCAGAAAGGAATAAAGGCAAAAAAAGTCAACATTCATTACAAGAAGCAATTATGAGGAGTGGTAGCCTTTAACTCATCTCTCATGTTTTTGAGAACATGGTTCAGGTAACAGAGGTGCTGAGTCTTCTTTCATCAAAGGCAGGTTAGCAATTCCACTCTTCTGAGTTTTCTGTTCAGGGAGCATTGTAAGTAATAGTGAATGCACACTACTTTTTGATGAAGAACACTTGAAAAAGAAATAAGATGACGAGATGGAACAAGTTCAAGGATCAGCTGTCACTTTTATTGTGCTCAAGGGAGAAGGTATGTGAAATGTTTAACAACCTTAGAAGAACCACAGATTTCTACAATATCTTTCTTTACCACAGCTTTCAAAATCAGACCATGCAATATTTAATGTAATCATCAATATCATTAAAACCTCAGTGCTTGTATTATCGACCTGCTTTGCTTTGCTTCCCAGCAGTTATTTCCTTGGAAAAGCACACACTAGTGGCTCAGCACACTCCAAAATGCCTTTGATTGTTTTATTCTCCACATGAAGCTATTGACAGTTTTCCTGTTAAACCTGATAACTCCACAGTGATTTATCCTTTCACCCATTCTGTGATATCTGAAGAATTCACTGCATAAAATACGTAAGCATTCACAAAAATCTGCAAGCCCTGAAAAGTTATCCACAAGCAATATATTTGGTTTTCAGATTTAAAAAAAAAAAAATTAAAAATTGTATTTTATTTGTTTTTTATGGCCCTCTAGAAAAATCTTACTTTAGCTCCACAGGCATAACTTAATTTCTATATTCCTCTAATGGCTAGAGCAACACAGAACTGTGATCTCTAAACTCAAGGAGGAATTGTCCCCTATTTTAACTGCATCACTTCAAACAGCATTTGAACAAAGTGAGGTAGGCAAAAAGCTGAAGTAGTTACTCTATTCCAGCTAGGAATTTTCAGAAAGCTATACAAACAGGTCCAAACTAAACCCAAAACATATTTGGCTGAAAAAATAACTTTGACAGATATCCCCATCTCATCAAGTTCCATGTTATGAGGTTTCATAACAATTAGTAACAAGATGCAAGTACAGAATTCAAGTTGCTGCAGTAAATTCCTCCCCCATTTTTTTTTTTCTTCAAGAGGCTCATAATAAAGTCTGCTCTCCAAATTTTTTATTGAAAAGCTGATACAAAAAGAAACACGACCCTGCACTCACTCTTAGATAGTATGTTAAAAACAAGTAATACCAGATTCTCCTAACTAAATTCAGGCTAAAGTGAGATTTAGACTTTTAAAGCAAGGTCTGTATATTTTACTTCTCTTTGTAATAACAGTACAGTAAAAAGCCCACAATTCCACCTCCAGCTTCAGTGAACAGGGAGACCATTACACCACAGGTACTAAGAATCATTTTAATGAAAGTAGGAAGACATCAGAAAAAGCACTGTTTTCTAGAAACATGTAAAAACTTACAATTACTTCTTTTTCAGTCTAATTTTAAAAAGCAAGTACCTTTAAAGGTTTCATACTTATACTTTAAGAAAGCACTATTTCTGATGAGTCTTTTTAGCATGATACAGAGTGCAAAATAACAGATTACAGTTGGACCACATAATCAGCAGACTACTTAGTTACAAATCTAAACAGCTCTCTTCTCTCTACCTACACGACACAGCTGGCTAGTTCTTAAGTTCCAAAATTCCATTCCAAGTTCAAAACTGCCATAAAGTGTTGACAAATAAAGTTTAATTGTATTGACACTATTGGAAGAACTAGAGTAAAATGAAAACCACTCAGACTTCTGCACTGCACTTCAACAGCATTGACATTCATAAGTTGCTACACAAATGTTCTTGCAAAAATCACAAAGTGGTTGAAGTTAGCAGAGATCTTTGGAAGTCATCTTGCCCAGCTCCCTGCTTAAGCAGGGAAATAGCCAAGAACAATTGTACACTACAAAGCAAACATATAATTTGCAAAATCTGCACTTTCTGAAACAATTTGATTAATACAGTTTTTCTGAACATCAGTTCTCAGATGAACTGTCTACATATAGATCACTTTGGGTGTACTTGAACAATAAGGTTTTTTCCACTGTTATTTTTGGGGTTTTAGGTTGTGTCTCTTTGAACACAATCTATGTTTCGTTCATTAGTGTCATCTTAATCTTGCCCACAGTGCTCCGTACTGCAAATCACTGTGGAGATTACTGCCATATAAGCTGATTCCTTCCTAAATCCTTTAGGAGAAAAGGGAATCCAGATCAGAAAGAATACACATTAAGAATCCCAGGATTCACACAGGTAACTCTCCTTAACCACAGAGGAATATATGTGTGCAGTAGTATACTCCACATACTCAATGATCCAAACCTTGTATGAGCACAAGGACAATGACTACTCTAAGAACTGAACATCAAAATCTATGAATAAAACACCTGAGAATATCCACTAGAAACATAATGCTAGACAGCTCTTTCTGCCAACTGCTTAGTTTTGTTTAGTCAACCACAGATCCTCTATAGGGCCTACCTGAATATGCCCCAACACTTTGGAGAATTTACGATTGTACATGATCCACTTTCACATTCTTCAGATGGGGAAAAAATAATGAGGGAAACCAGGACCAGAGCATGAGATAAATAAGCTTGGTAGGTGAGGGTCACTGAAATCAACGTCTGTTACACAAACATTGTAATAATGCACACAACACACTGAATCTTTTCTTCAATACTCTTATCTCGTGACGATTCATAAGAGGAATTAATAGAAGAATAGATAGAAATCTCCAGTACATTTATTAGCACTCTGAAGAACAGAAAGGAAGTTAAAAAGCCTACAGTAAAGTAAATATTGTTTCTTATTGTTTCTAAGATTGTTTTCTTTGAATAGAATAGAAAAACAAAGGCAGAGATTTTTCTCTAAGGCATACAGGCAAGATACCACAGCTGCTAAAGCAGTTGTCTCAGCTGAGGTGGTGTTAACTATTTTGTGCATGTTTGCCACAGATGCCTAGTTAACTTCTCTTTGCATCAGTTTCACTTAAATCCTTTCAGAACCAATTATTATATACTAAAACATGTGCTTACCAGTCAAAATACAAAATACAAGTTTATCAGAAAAAAAAGTTTAAAAATTAGTTTTGACCCAACTACTTTTAATATACTAATAATATTACAGATGACAGAAACACATGAATGTAATTGCTTCCTTTGATGTAACATGACATTACTGATGGTGTTTAAAGGCTCTAGATAAGGGATTTTTGTTGTTGGCTGCACCCTGCCCCCTTTTCTTCTATGGCCGGAATAATGTTACCACATACGTGTTCTTTATACTGAAAGCAACCCTTCACTTACACTGTCCTTCTAATTCCCACTGAAGGGTGTATCCAGTAACCTCAGCTCCTGATTTAGCACCTTTTACTTTTTATGATCTTCCAGCACAGACTCACTGAAATACAAAGCCTCCAGCTTGAAAGTCTTCATTAGTAAATTACACCATGTTGGTCTCCAGAAGCGGTTGACAGCTGACACAGGATGACAAACACTTATATTAATCTTCATGTGTCTACTGAAAATAGCCCCCAGCAGTCTGCCAGCCCAGTGCTGCCCAGCAGTGACTGGGAGAGCACTAGTTAGCATGGCCAAAGGCACACAGCTTGACAGTCTAATAGTATAGAAGAGTTTAATAGTATAGGGAACTGAATTTTGTGCATAGCAATGCTCTCAAATGCCACAACTAACACAGCCAAAGAGAGCAAAACAATTCAAGGGACATATTAAAAAGTTACCCTCAAGATTAACGACTTTGTGGGGATTCTTGGTCTGCTCCTCACTTTTCTTCTAGGTGTTAGACACATTTCTTCAAAGGGAAAGACAATACAGCACTGATTCAACCATAATGCTATTTAATTCTGGAATTAAATGTTCAGATTTAGCTAACAGGATCTTGCCTGTTCTGTGGCAAGTTTCCTACTCCTCTTTAGCCTTTGGAATAAAGGCAATTTTTATATATTGCTTTTTTATTGCTTTTAAGTGCTTTTTAAAATCTAAATTCTCTCATTTCTCAAAAAGTAAAATGTTCAAAGTGTTATTGCTACTGATTTCAGACAGAAGATCTGCTGTTACAGGACACCTGACTGCAGCTGCAGTGTTGAAAATCTCCTGTAGATTGAACAGGGAGCAGAACAGTAAAACTCTTATCTTATGCCTAAACTACCCTGGTTTATATTAAGTCTACACAGTTTTATACAAAAGCCATAAACTCTCAGGAGAACAATGATTATGTACAATTTGAAAACAAGAGTTTCAAGAACTAGCTTCTCCTGTTATCTTTTGAAGTCCAGATGCAACACAGAAAAATAAAAGAAATATCCAACTTGAACACAGACTGCTGGCAAAGCCTCTAAGTATACAGAGCACAACTGAAGATACACAAAACAACATGTCAAATACTGTGACTATTAGTCTTTTTTTTTTAAAGATTTCATTCAATAGTTTTATTCTCAATTTTGTTTTTCTCCAGCATTTAAAGAAGAAAATATCATTTCTAAAAGCATTTTGTTTGTATTCCAAAAAAACCCCTTAATCTTTACCCGGAATCAGGCAGATAATTTTTGTATCTTTTTTACATCTTCATTACTCAGAATGACTTAAATTATGGTTATGATCAACCAAGAACTAGAGAAAGCTAACCCTTATGCAACGCTTCTCAAAAAAGAACACATTCAGTTACTAAATATTAGTAACAGGCAAAAAGCACACAGCATCAGCATGTTTTAAATGGTGACGTGCTTATAATGTTTTCCTATCGTTCAAATCTATAGAACCTCATCTGCTTCTCACAGCTGAAGCCCCTGAACCGTTGCCCAGTTTTCAACACTTCTTTTGTCACTTTACTTTTAGTTAAAACTACTAGATTAGGCAGTGGAGTTCCATGAACTCAGCAGGCCTGTCAAGTAACCTCAGAAAAGGAAGCCTGGCTGGCTTTACCTATCTGATGTCGCTAATGAAAAGCAGCAGCAGTCTTATGTAGCTTTAGAAACTCCCCCACATCTTTTTTATGGCATCACATCTACTTTACCTGTCAACTCTTAAGAGAAGTTGCTTTTATTCTATTTGAATAGCACTCCAGACCACAAAAAATAAAACTGACATAAGAAAAATGTCACATCGTTCATCTGCCCCTTTAGAACAAGAAAATTTCTCTTCCTCATTGGGCTTAAAAGCATGTGTTAGACAATGTGAATAAACTCAAATCCAGCAGCAAGCCAATATACTGTACTGCTTCTCTGTGCATGTCACTGTTTAATGCTTTTCAGCTGTCATTATAGTAACCAGCTAAGTTACTCAGGGTAAAATTGCAGGTGAGAATTTCCTCTTCCCTTACAAATAAAATTGCTCCAGTGAATCGAATGCGAAACAGAAGATCTGGCAACACGAAACTTTGTTTATTATCTGGTTTGTAAATCTAAAGCAATTTTAATGTAATAACCTTTTTTTTAATAACTCTTAAGTTCATATAAATTCTTCAGAAAATTGTGTTATCACTGGCTTTCAGCAATAAATAGCACAAAATTAAGGTTAAAAACATAGCAAGAATAAGCATACTGCATATTTATATACAGACAAGTGATACCAACCTTCTGAAAGGAATACTGCAACCAAAATCATCATTTACCTTAAAAGAATGATATTGCAAAGAAACCAAACAGTGATCTCACTAAAGTGACAAACTAATTCAAGCCCACAGAAGCAGGGCAAAAGGCACCAAACCCCCACTCATTCCAGTACAAAGCAATACTAATTTGGTGTTTTATACTGATAACTGAAAAAGTTACAGGAAAGGTAAAAACACCAGACTGAATGCAATGCTTGCACGACATAGGTGAGGGAAAAGGACTATATAGAACAAGGTCATCAAAGTCATTTTTCTTTAAGGTTCCAGAATTATTGTCCTAGGGTGACTTTATGATGCTTGTATACCCAATCATTGGTTCTGTTTGTGCTGTATGTTGAGTTCTGTGCCTTCAAGACTGGTTTTGAGAGTGAAGCAGGGAAAGGAGAAGCACACAGTTTGTTTTGCTCACTCCTCTGCATTTTTTCTTGGGACGGTGTTGTTTGTCTGAGGCACGGACAGCACTGGGACAGAAATCTTTTTTGCTTTTAGTTAGTTTAGCTAGCTGAGGCAGAGAAGCTTCCTGGACTGGTTTTTTTTTCCCTTTTTCTTGGGACTGTTTAAACCTGCTCTGGACTGAAAGACCCAGAGGAGCCCCGGGGAGCTGGCACCTGCAGCCAACCAGGGCCTGGACTTCCAGAGGGATGAATAGGGGACTGACCAAGTTGAGCTACACCCCCAGCAAGGGGTCAATTTGTCATCTCACTCCAGAACGAGAGGTTTTATTGTTTCATTATTCATTCTTTATGCTTGTGGGCACTTTGTTTGTTAAATAAATAGTTTTTTCCACTTTTCTCCAAAGAAGCTCTTTTTCTGATACGGCTGAGGGGCGGGGCTGTTTGAGTCTGCTTCCTGGAAGGACCCTATTCTGGGGCTTTCTCCCAAATTTGCCCTAAACCAGGACAACTATCTACAAAGTTATTGACAGAACAAAAAACGGCCATCATCAAAATATATTTTTTTTCAGAACAGTAGTAAAGCTTTTAGCTGAATTCTCTTTACAATTAGAAAACTAAGGTTGTATCAATCCTTTTGTAGACTAACATGAACAAATATCGGCCCCAGCCCTGAGCTGACACTGTGACAAATAGCCTAAAGGTTATCACAAAGTAAGATTAAGCTAATAACAATGCAATATTATAGCATGCACATAATATCTGATCTTCCAAACAGCCAACACTAATCTGTTTACTTATCCCTAATCTCTAGCAACCATTCAGTTACTAGAGTAAGATTGCCTAGTGAAAGAAAACACAAAATACTTTATCGCATTAAGAAGAAAGTTTTCCAAAATCTGACAAATTGGTCATTGAACACTTCTGTGCAAAGCCAAAATCTGTAACTTTCTTAAAAAGATAACTGTAGGTAGTAGATGCACTAGATTTCACTGAAAAATAAAAAACACATCTTGATGCTCATTCTTACCTCAGCCCATTTAAGAATACAAGTCATGCAGAAGGTATGACTGCAGTTCTCAGGAAACCCAATCTCTTGTTCTAGAAGGCAGTTCAGACAGATGGGACACGTGTTGCCATCATACAATAAAGTAGAACAGGAACAGCTTTCCTCCTTTTCTTCACCTGGCATTAACACCAACACTTAGAAGTTTTGACAGCTTTTGAAACAAAGTCCTTCTAGATTTAAATAATAATAAAGTAAGAATTCTTTCAAGTGCTCCTCTGGCCAGCTTCTTAGCTGCATTAGACCTGAAAACCTGAATTCAGCTTGCTTGTAACTACAGAAAACAGTGTTTCAGGTGAAAAAAGCTAAGCAACTTATTTCATAGACTACTGTACCAGTCTTTGCCATTAAAACAAAGGGAAGTTAATTACAGGCAGGCACCACAGTGTTTCCTATTGATTATTAAGTCATTGAGACATAATTCTCCTAAGTTCGTTCTTCTTGCGTTTTTGCACTCTCTCCATGACAAATTACAGCAGCATATTCTATATTCATTATCTTATATAGACATGGTCTACCTTACTTCAGTTTTTCTGTCTTAGAATTATCTTAATCTGAATATCTTCAAATATAAATATTGTACATGTACATTAAATAAAAAACGCTCCCAATTTTGCTACAGTTAAAGTGTTCTCAGAATACAAAAATGTACAAACTTTTCTTCAAGAAATTTTACTCTGAATTACTCATTTTCTCATTTTTGTTTTGCTATTAGAAGTTAACAAGTAAAAACAAGAGAAGACACAGGAAATTATTTGGGACGTCACAGGCCAAAGCCAAATATTATGAGATAGTGGTTATGTTTACACAACTTCTTTCAAAACAAGCAGCACACTAATTGAGAGAGCAAATGAAAAAAATCAGACATTCACAGCTTGAACATGAAATAATATGCTTCAATATTTTCACATACACAAACTTTACCTTCCATGTCTTCATGTGTCTGATCCTCAGTATCTTGAATACATTGCTTTCTGTTCTTCATCTTACAAAATGCAGTCTGGAAAATACAGAAGGAGTTCATTTAGATTGCAACTTGAAAATAAAAAAAATGTGCATTCTCCATTGTAGAGTAGAAATATAATGATATTAGAAGTTAAGGGATCATTTAGAATGTTTGCAATTTGTAAGTATCATTATGACTGTCTAGCAACTGATGTTTCTAACGTCAAAATTTGCTTTTGTTCAACAGATGCAAAGTTTTTGCAGTGTTTTAAGACTACCACTGGTGCTTTTATTTTTAAAAATTAAACATATTGCTAAGTTTCCATGCAAATCACCCCATGCAACACTGCAGTAACTAACACCTGCAAACTGCCCTATGCAAATAGTTGAAGCAACAAACTTCAAACTCAAGCATCAGAAGAGTTGGTTGTTTTACAAACCTAGAGTCACTGTAGTAGTGGCAAGTGAGAAAAATGAAAGCAGCTTATATTTGTATTGCAAAAGCAATAAGGAAATAATTCCAACTATTTGCACTCAGTAAAACATGTAGAGAAATTTGTATCAAACAAGGGACAGGTCACAAGCACAGATGCAGTGGAGTATCATGAATAGGGATGCATTTTTTATCTGCTCTGTGAAGGAGATAGCACAGATAAAGTACATCCCAGTGATCCACATTACAAAGGTTGAAAGAATTTGACCCTGCATAAGACATAGCAAGTATATGTTCTTTGGACATTTACTTAACACACGTAGAATGAAACACACTTGAAAAAAGAGTATCTATACCAAGGACTGAATCTCCTGCATTTCCTGATTCTCCTGTAGTCACAGCAGAGATCGTATATATACCTAAAGCTCCAACCCAAGCCCAAGAGGGAACAACAGGTTTCTTCAAAACTATATGAAGCTTTAAAAAATATTAGTATTTAAAAGGACGAACTAAAACTTCAGAAGACATTGAAGAAATCAGAGATTACCAAGATCGGCTACTTAAGCATTCAAATCTGAAACAAACCAACTAAGGTTTCCTCTCACACTTTGACACCTTTACCAGACAAAGCAGCAGGACAGAGCTGAGACTGCCACAATTGCACACCTCAACTAAGTTTCTTCCTATTTCACAGAGAAACTACAACATTTACCTTTACCACCAAGACATCCAAAAGAGGGAGACACAGAATTTGCTTCCCCAAACTTTTCTTTGGATCAAGTCTTTATTGCTTGATCTTGGCAGCAGGAAGTGTTTTAATGATCATTTTTTTTATACTAAGAAAAGCAACTGCTGCACATTCCCATCACATATACTCTTCATTTTCCTAGGCAACCCAAGAAATCAGGACTCAGATCTATGAGTCTCAAAACACAGACAGTTTGCTAAATAAATAGTCAAAACTGTAAAATTAGTTAGAAATCTGCCATTAGAATTCAAATTTGCTTCAATATTCCTACTAGAAATTACTTTCTGATTTCCCAAAGGGAACATGGGAATCAATCCAACTGAGGGTAGGGGAAAGTGAATGCCCAAGGAAAGAAAAGCCTAGCTTTAAGGGACCTCCCCCCTACACAGCTATTGCATTTTTATATCTAAAATTATTTCAAAAGATATCATTAATACATGGCAACAACTGTAGGCTGGTTATCAGTACTAACACTAACACTGACCGAGTTACAGTCAATGCTGTAAGATGTAGGCAAGTTCTGTTGGCAAAACAACCACTGTCCAGACCTCTACTGTTTGCAAGCTAAGCAAAAGGAAACCTAACCCAAATCAAGCTGCTCCTTTAAAATTTAATGCCTTCAACAAGCAAAATCTGCAGGAAATTAGGACAGGTAAGACCACCAAAACCACATTTGAATTTAGGAGAGTGTGGTCTGTTGCTTTCACTCTCATTTGCACAAGTGGTTTGGCCCCAGAATGTGTAAACCATGCAGCAGTGTGCGGTACAGATGCTTTTAAATATAAAACATAAGAACACCCCTTCTGCTCTACATTTTAAAACCTCAGCAGTGCTTTACAGAAGCAGAAAATTCCACAAGCTGTACTCTAACATCTTTCAACCCTACAAGTCCCAGGACACCTTTAAAGCTGAATCAGTTTCAAGACAAGATCAAGAATTCTGCACTCTGCATACATCCACAGAAAATTATTTAAACAGACAGAATCTAGATACCAAATTAAGGAGTAGCTTTTGAGTTCACACTTATTATAACAGAGGTCTAGAATTCACTAAAACAGTGCAGAAACAGAACACACAAGCTCTTCACATTATTTTTTGTCCAGAAAAATAACTTTTTATTCCATCATACTCTTTCTAGATACAGACATCCCAGAAATTCTGACACACTTCCAATAATTAGAAAAACAGAGATCCTAAAATCCTGACAGAATATCAGTAAATCCATGACATGCAGCAACTGAAAACATTTATGTGGTGTTACCCCATTCTTCTCACAAGCCTATAATTTAAACAGACTTTGAGTGCTGCTAATGCATTTCACAGATCACTTTGCACAGTACAACTTTGTCAGTTTGACATTGCATTTCGCACAACACAGCAGAGGAATTTAATACTACTGAAATTTTTATAAATAAAGTAAAAGATATCATCAAAATTTACACAATATTTAACAAATTAACTTGGAAAAGACTGTTTTCTTCACTACTTTAAAAGGGGCACCACAGGCATTAGAATAGCAGAAGAGTTAACACTAGACTGTTGTTAAATTTATATGATTAAAAGCAGAGTTAGAAAAAGAGAAGCTGGTGGTTTAGAAAGAGCAGACAGCATGGAAAACAGAATACTTCTTTTTCCCAAAATGTGACAAAACAGCAACAAGCATTATACTATGTTTATGCTGACAAAAAACCACAACAACAAAAAAACCCCCAAACAAACAAACAAACCACCCCTCTCCAAACTCTGCAGATAATCCTTCCAAAGAATGCCTAAAGACAGCATAGCATTACAGCCAAGATGGTTCTTTTCTGGCGCTGGTACATTCTCAGTGGAATTACTTTTTAAGAGAAATATCTTACTTTATTTCATATTTGACATAAAGACAAGGGTATTCTAGTATATTAAACTGAGAACAGTGATCAGAGATACTAGCACAGGTACACAACACTACCTCATTTCCCTGTTCTCATAAAATAATTAAATCTTTAAGTTTCCAGGCTATTCTTCAAAAGAAATGAAATTCCTATTCTTGTTTCCACAGAATGCATCTGCCAACCAAAGTGCTTAAAGAGAGTTGACTGTAGATTGTGGTAATACATTTGTCACTGTCTATCTGAGGAACACAGCTTCATGGAGAACTTAAACTCCATAAAGCAGACTAAGTGCCATGCACACATTAAACTATTTCCTATATCACAAAAGTACAAGTGTGATTCACACAAACTACTTCATACAACTCACAGCCTAAAAATACAGATGTATTTCAACACTAATTCATTGTGCACATGGAAAGAAAAGCCTTGGTCTGTTCAAAGTCATGCCTCTTAATTTCTTAATGTATCTATTATCTTAAAATCTTAAATAGACATAGAAAAAGCATTTGATTTAAAATACTACAGAAGCCTAGTTATAAGTGACACATGAAACTGGCACATGCCTCCTTTTTGCCTAACTACAAGACAAAGTCTTTACAAGCATTCTTTATACCCTGTAAATAAAATGCAACAACTAAATACACTCTTCTCCAACACAATAACTCTATCTAGAGACTCATCTACACAGAAGTGCCCCAGTTCAGCTGGAAAGGGGGATGGAAATCAAGAACACATGCAATAAGGTCTCCAGTGAGAAAGTGCAAAATTATGTCCAAGACACCTTACTCATTTCTGCAACAAACTTAACTCAGGAAACATTTGTAATCAAACCTTCAGCTTCTTAGATACATGTTGCATTAATACACAGAGTAGCAACTTATTTTGAGTGTTCTGTTTCTATTAAAAATATTTTTTTAAAAAGGATTTGGGGGACTCTTAGTTGTGTTTTGATTTTTAAATAACTCAAGAAACAATCAGGTTCAATTATGAAACAACAGTCAGGTATATATTTAGTACACAGAATTTCCTTGCTTAATAAACAACAATAACACCCTTTACTCCCATCAAAATTTTGGGCAGTAATAGGTAGGAATCTGCTTCTCCCTATGCATTTTCACAGTCATTAAGAAACCTGGGAAAAGAGCTTTAAGCTGCTCCCTCAGTAAATATGTTTTTAAAGAAAACAGATCTCAACAACTACTCACATTCACAAAAACAGATTTTTGTTGTTGGTGGTTTTTGTTGTCATAGTTTTAATAGTTAATGACAGACCATGTATCCTCTGAAGTTCCTCATACAGGCTCATCCTAATCTCTGGACCATTACTGGGAAAACGTCCAGCTGCTGATGAAAATTTTTAAACATTTTGCCAGAACTTTTGTGCTATCTAAGAGATGGGCTGAGAAAACACAATTTGCAACGGCAGTTAAACATTTGAAAAGCTTTTGACCTACTTGTATCACTATGTCTAACACAACACACAAACCAAGAAAAAAAATAGAAAAAGACCCCACATTACTGGATATTTGTCTAAGTACATCAAGAACCTTCATAGCTGTTTTATTTTTTATTTGGAAAAACTTCTGATTTGTCAGAAGAGCCTGAAAGGTAGACTTGCTTCAAGGGACGATTGAGTAATGTTGTTTGCCCTTTAATAAATGAGAGCTACATCGAGAATGTGGAAGCACTTATCCTGGATTTTCTCTTTCGTGCAGTAAAATCTCTTGGCCCAGCACATTAGTGAGAATAGAATCAACGGTGACACTCAAAAACAGGCTTTTAAAGAGGATCTTTACTCTTTGAAAGCTCAAATTGCACCTTGTCTGCATTCCCAAATCAAATGCAATAGAACCAACAAAGATTAGGAGAAAGAAAAATACCAGTGCTATGCCTTGGGGAATAAAGAGAGAAATCTTTTTCTATAGGTGGTTTAAGTCTATTCATGCAGATCCAGTATCTTGGAAAGAATCACTGCTATTCAGGCAAAAAGATACTGCTGATTTAAAGACTCTTTCCAGACCCTCTAAGGATGCAATTACCCAAAAAAGCTGAGCTAATCTAACAGCTTGCTGCCACCCAAAGAAGCAGCTATGTTTCTCACCACCAGTGATGGTGAGCAGACTCACTCAGAGCCACAGGTGTCCAAAGACATTGCAAGTGACAGAATGAGGGAGGGAAGACATAAAAAGGCACTGCCCATTGAAGGTGCAAAAAAAGCTCAGACTTTGTTGTCAAACTGCACCCCCTTCAAGGACACAGCAGTACCCAGCTAGATCAGCTGCCAGGTCCATGAAAATGCAAGGTAAAGTCACAGGAGAAAACTACCGAAGCCAAATGGCTAGAACTACACTATACTAAACAGTACACTGCTGTCTGTTGCTCTTCCCCTTTCCTATACACACACAAAAAAACCCCAACACACACACAAAAAAAGCCCATAAAAACAAAACCCAACCCTTACCCAAAGCAACACAGCAGACATCCTCAGATTTTCCACAACCTAGCAGCAAGATACTGACAGGTACACTTCAATTACAGATGCTCTGGCTACAGCTATGTCCCTGCTAGAATCAATGCTTTCATTTTTGTGGCCCACTCAACAATAACAATGTGAGTATCAGCTGCAAACACTCACTCATGTCCAGTCAGCACTGGACAGGACAATACCATAACTGCCTCCTAAGCAGGGAGAGCAGGCACAACTCCATCAAAATGTGCTTGAGAACTGCTGCAGTGACTCAGATGCAGTGACTATCATTTAGTAACCTGTCTGACCATCCAGAAAGTCAAGAGTTTTAAGGAAGACTTAGAATCTTACAGTGGACACACAGACAGAGTAATCTCCTTCCTGTATATAATGCTTATAAACTGTCTCAAAATCTGCAGTACAGATCTTTTCTTGTTAAACTAGTGACATAGGCAGTGTTCCTCAATGAAGTTTAACAAAAGAGTACCTGCAAGACTCAAGCAAAAAATAAGAGTAGCAACAAAGATTCCATTTAATAAGACCTCACCTATTTGAGAGTATTCTATAAACTGGAGGACACCATGTCTTTTACAGAATGCTGGGTGTTGAAGTGCTGCTACAAATCAGATTGAACTCTAGAGTTTCACAAGCAAAACACTTCTGTTCACTGGACAGTGTAAAATGTAGCCTAGCAATGTCAGCAGTACCACTTCACGTATCTGTGCCTTGACAACGTCTGCTGATCCCCAAGTTGCTTTAGCAGTCTGTGATTATTAATTGAAAAATACTTTACTCATCATAATGTGTAATATTTTACTCACCATAGCTATTCAATGTGTAAGGGTGAATAACCAAGTTCTAGCTCTACTTAGAAAAGTCACTATCCAAAAAGCTTCACTACAACACAGAACTAGACAGATTACCAAACTGAAAAAAAGGGCAACATACGTACATTCTAAAACTTGTACTTTGCTGTTAATATCTCTAGCAACAGCATGGAGCTCACATAATGCCCTTTAGTACAAACTTACCAAAGCTTTAAGAAACCTAAACTGCAACAGATTTACTACCCAACAGATATCAACAAAGTTACTATCACCAACTGGAACCTGTTAAGGAACTTTCTCTCTCTTTCTGTACTGGGAAACTCAAACAAGGGAGAAGAATCCCTTCAACCTCAGAATCCCAGTCATGCAGCTGGCCTCCCAGTCTACCAACTTTCATGTTCTTTCCCTTCCCCAAGTAACTAGTTCTCATTAGTTTTTACCTTGTAATAAAGAAAAATAAGAAGGTAGGTTGCAGAAGAGTAACAAGAAGTAACACAATGACGGTCAAAAATCTTGTAAAATTTCAAATCTCATCCTTCCCATCTGAAGAAACCATCCAAAAGAACAAGCCATTTAATCATTTTTAAGCAGTAACTAACTTAAAACAACATCAGGCACCAGAATTTGTGAAATACTGTTGTTATCACCCCTCTTTCCTCACAAAGATGACACACATGGGACGGCTGATTTGCCCAGACTCAGGAGCACCCACATAACTACTGGGACAATCCATATAAAAACTGATGCTTCCAGCAAGCCACAAGAGTATGACGTTTGACCAAAACAGCTAAAGCCTCAAATAAATATTTATTATCTTTGTCAAAAACACAGTGAAGAAGTTTTCCCTGTATTCATCAGCTCTCACCATGCTATCACACAAGATGGAGCCCCATTTTCTGAGGAAGCTCTTGAAGAGGTGGAGGAAAACTGATCACAAGCTTGCATAGCAGTTAGCAGCTCTGAGTATGGTACTGAACTAGTTACTTCACTGGCACTGATGGGTAATTAACTACAGGAGGCAAATTTCATTTCTCATCTTTCTGCATGTCTGGTATAAAACGCTTTGTTCCACTAGGATGGATAGCAGAAGTTTAGGATCTCTCCTGAACTCGTTTTTAAGGTGATAATAAACTGTGTACTTCAGTAGATTTCTCCACAAGTCAATGTACATCAATTATCCCCTAAGATTTTCAGTATCTGGCAGCAGCTGTGAGGTTAGCTCATAAGACCACGTGACATTACATGTCAAAGTATAGCTAAGTGGCACCTCTGTACTATCAGTATGTTTCAGGGTGACCAGGGACAGCTGAAATGGCCCTGTGTTTAGGTAAATTCAATTGGTAGACCAAAAACTAGACAAAGCTAAACTTGTTAGTCAGCAAGGAACAGAATAAAAACAAAAAAAAAAGCACTTAGGTGACTTAGTTGTCCCAGAGCAGCTTCATTTGATTCAAAGTATATGTTCCCAGCTGATCAATCTAACCTGTAATTTAAAGTTATGCTTGTGTCCCAGCTGGCTCTTTAGTGACACTTCTCAAGTCTGTGAGAAAACCCTTTCCTACTCAGCTAGAGGACAAATTATGTTACTCAAGCCTCTGTCAGGTCTTCACTATGCAAAAGCAGTGAGGGCAAAGCCATGCAGCTTCCCTACATGCTAAACTAAGGTAATTTTGCAGGGTAGCTTCTCAGTAAGTCTGCACTGATAACGCTGCTTTCCAAAGATGTTCTGAATTATATAAAACAATCCCAGACCTAATGTTTACAGATGTGTACAGCTGGGCTCACAATAGCCATAAGGAGGAAACATTCACTGGAGATGTAGTTAAGTCCTTTGGGAAAAAACAGCTTCATTTATACGGAAGACAGGATGAATAAAACCTTCTAAAGACTGATACAAGGTGATGAAATGCGTAGTCACAGAAATTAAAAGCCCACCTTATTTTTCTTTCCAAACCAGTACTTTCAACAGAAGGCAACGTGCATTGTGCTGCTATTTCTCCTGTGCATGCAAGTGTATGATAAGGCTCTCAACAGAAGAAGCAGTACACCACAACCACCCCTGTAGGAACAACATGTGTTTGCCACTGGTTAAGTCACATCATTTCATACCCTGATAACAAAACATCTAAATACTGTAGTAATTACCATGATACAAAAAATATGAAAGAGAAAATAGTGTACATAACATGCTCTCACAAAATGTAGAATCCAGCACTCAGGTTTCTTCTAAGTAGCCTGTGACCAAACTGGGTGAAACTGAGATTTACAAATAACAGGAACTCATTAGGCATTAGGTACTATTGTCATAGTGCACATGGTTCAAGCAACTAAATTGAATGAGCTTAAACTCAGGACCTTGCCTTCTGCTGCTCAGGCTCCTTAGTCACATGCATACTTCTGCAGCTGGAAAGCATAGGATTACATACCAAAGTCAGCAAAAATGGCTCAGCCATTTCCAAGAACAGTGTTGGGTGGGGTTTTTTTAAGTTCTTTTTTCTAGCCACTTGGAAGCACTAGTATTTTCATGCTTTCCACCAAGCAGCAGATATTTGGCAGTGGGTCACAGAGAGTAAGAACGTGCTTTCCACACAAGTAACCCTTCCAAATACAGCCATGTCACAGATCTGGGGGGAAAAAAAGTTTGCATTTAGTCAATAAATCTTTGCTAGTCATTGCATTTAATTATTCCCCCCCATAAACTTGATCTGTGCTTAGCATATACAAATAATTTGAAGTTCCTATCCCACTGCTACACGGCACATACAACATTCCCACAAGATGAATGAACATACTTCAGCCAGTGCTATGGCAACACAGCAGGACCTGTTGCAGTCATCTCTCTGATGCTAAAGAACTAGAAAGACCATCTTTATTTTTTTAAATACCATTCTAATCATACCCAAATAGCCAGACTCAAACATCAGAGATGCAGGAGCTGAACCAGAAGACCTTGCAAAGACAGAAGCAGAGAAAACTAAGACCTTTTAACAGGGCAAGGAAAAATGATGGGCAAACCCGATGGAGTAAGACTGAGCTCAAATGAAAAGCTCAGGGGCAGCTGCAAGAAGCATATTTAAGATGCAAAAAGTAATGGGGCAACAGAACGAGAGTGGTAGGTGATTAGAGAAGCATCTTGAGCTATAGACAAAAAGGACAAATGCAGCAAAGAAACAGCATGCAACTGTGCAACTACAGACTACCATTATCTTTTTCTTTTACCTAAACCATAGTAGTCATATTTTTTATGTTGAAACCCTGCAAAATGAAGGACATCCTTCTAGCAAAATTTGTGTAATGCACAGGCTTCCCTATAACTTTATGGTTTAACTTACGTGGAAAAAAAAAGGACTACAGAAGATTGCATAAAATGATAGACACAGCCTTGATAAAAATATTCTAAACTTGAGTCCTCTATTAAAAGCATCCTGTTCTTTCATTTGAAACATCAAATCCAGGGTTTAGACTTGTGTCATGTTCATGACATGTTCATGATTAAAAAAACTGTATTTCTGCAAAAAGAAATTTCAGATTACAAGTAAAATATACAGACACTGAGTCAAAAACAAACAAAAGAAAGAAAATAACATCCCCATTTTAAAGTACATTTTGCCTCTCTGAGGCATACACTTTAAAAAAACCACACTAGATGAAAGCTATGGTGTCAAAAATACAGTCCTCAAGCTCCTTCTTGTTTTGACTAACAGCATTTCAGGTCAAAGACCTACACTAACCTCTTACAAATCCTGAACAAAAAGAAATGCTGTATTTGTGGGAAAAGTGTTTGCGAAGGATTGATGACTACTATAATAATTTTAGGTGTAATTGTATTTTGTACAAAATCTCCTACAATATCTGTAGAATAACAATGCATCAGACGTCATTTCAGAAGTAGTAGATAGATGGGGAGTAAGCAGTTTCAATTACTGTTGATCTTGTTTTCACAGCCCTTACTCGGCAATAACTTTCAAGACAGCTAAAATAAAGTTAGAAAACTCCAGCCAGGAATGGAAGACAGGTAATGTAAGAAAAGGTCCTTCTTAACACAAACAGCAATGCAAAGAAAGGTAACACAAACTACTAATACAAGATGGCAACCTCAGATCTGAGCTTGAAAATACAACCTGAACTCCATCACCTTTCCTTCCTTTTCTTCCAATTTGTGAAGTGACCCTAATATATACTCATGCTAATCACCTTTTTGGCTTCACCATATATATGGCATCAAGAAATTATCTACAACACAACCGTACTTTACTGTGAATTCTTAAGTGACCAAGATAGGCTTTGTTATAACTGATTATTCTATGCCATTGCAAACCTTCAAAAAGAACTTAAGCTTTCCATATCAACAACACTAGAAGCTCCCCACAATGAGGAACTCCAATATCATTCAAAGTTTCTTGCCAGAACAACTATCACAAAATAACTACTGGAACCCACTAACTTATATCCAAGACTTGCATAAGGTACCTTTCTTCCTTGAGCTGATGAAACTGCATCTTAAAAATCACAACTGCATAGGTTTAAAGAGAAGAATACATTTTACTTTCATTGTTATAGATATCTTTATTTGGTAACATCTCTAGACCAAAACTGCAAGGAGCTCAAGGTAGCCGTAACAGATTGCTTTTCTCCAGCTGTTTCACAGACTTCCAATCACTTTTGGTTCCACCCATCTATCACAATGGTCACTACCTCTTACCTAACAACTGATAAACTAAGAACATTTTAAAAAAAAGCAGAACTGCATATAGAAAGTGCTTATTCAGTAGCTATATGAAAAGCAGACAAGAACTTCATTGCCCCTCCTATGTCCAGAACTGCTGAAGTTACTCACTCTGAATAGTGAGCAGGCCAATTAAGATTGCATGCCTACCTTCATATTCTACCTTAACATCCAGATTTTTAATATCAGTTCAACTCATTTTCATGTAAGTGGCTCCATCTCTCCTGTGGCATAGCAAGAAAAGCACAGTTTTCATTGCCCCAGTTTTGGCCTGTGTTGCTATCTAAAGATATGGACAGACATGAAAATTTCTATCAGACACTGATGACATAGAATTTCACATTCTTTATTATTGCTGGCAGTCTAATAAAAGCCAGGTAGTAAACAGAGAGATAACAAGGGTTAACTCAATTGACATTTCCAAGCAATTTCATACTAGCTTGAAAAAGTTTCAAGTATCACTAAATGAATCACTCAGGTTTACTCACAAATAGTACCTGTGAGGGCAGATCACAGCTAAGCAGGACTTTCACCCCTAACCATTGCATTTTAATGTGAGCTCGCCAAAGCTTAAATTAAATAATGCATTAAGACAGACATTATTATCAGCGTCTTTTAGAAAAAGTGATCAGATACTGCAATTTACCACACTATTAGGCTTTTAAAAACAGCTACTGGAAGACATTTCTTCTTCTCAATTCTCTCTACATATTCTTATATACACACACATATATATACATGCACACGCAAAATCTGAAAATCTCAGAAAGTTAAGAAATACCACCAATCACAGAACCATAAAATTAAAATGTTACTTTTTAATTTTTGCTATGACAGAGTATTTTTGAGTTCAAATTACAATTCTGTGTTCTCATGGAGGAAAAAAAGAAAGAGCAATACTACCATTTCATCAAGATAAATTTGTGAGACAGCGTAATTTGCTAATAAAAGATAAATAGGTGAAAATACTCATCTTAGCACAACATACACAAATATTAGACATAGATGTACAATGCCTACACAGGTGTCTGTTTTTGTTTCATGAATAAATTAAATGCAGTATTTTGATCATCATTTGTGAAGTCAATTAACAATTTCTCAAGTTTAGAAATGACAAATTCCACATTGAGTTATATTGAATTTGTTTCTCCAACTCAAGGTCTTTAGGAAACCTGATGCACTGCAATAAAAGCACATAGGAAATTTAAATTCTTCAAGAACAGGCAGCTTCCTCTTTTGTTGGGTTTTTTTTATTTTTTAGTGTCATGGTTTGACACAGGCTCAATGCCAGGCACCCACAAAAAACTATACACTCTTTCTCTTCTGCTATAGTTGAGCAGAGGAGGGGGAAAGAAAAACTGAAGAGCTCATGGGTTGAGATAAGGATTAGGAGAAAATACTAAAGGGCAAAACAGGCTTAAACAGTATAATGAAAATTTATTAGCAGAATTAAAGAGGATAATGAGAAATAAAATAAATCTTTAGAACACGTTTTTCCTCCCTCCAGCCCCTGCTTCCTTCCCACTGACAGCACAGAGACAAAACATGGGAGTCTTTAGTCGGTTTGTTATTTTTTAAAAAAATCTTTCTTCAATTCACTTAGGCAAAGGACCTTGGGTTTTTTTTCTGCTGTGCAGGGGGGTCCACCCCATGGGAGACAGTTCTCTGTGAACTTTTCTAGCATGGTTTTAATTCACAAGTAGCAGTCCCGCCCGACCTGCTGCAATGCGAGTTCCTCCCACAGGCGAAGCATTTTCCCACAACTGTTTTTCGTGGGTCATTAGTTCATGGGGTGTAGTCTTTTGAGGATGAGCTGCTCTACTTTGGAAGCAAGGGTCCTTTCTCCATCTCTGAAAGCAAAGGTCTTTTCTCTGTTCGAGCTTCCCACTAGGTTACAGCTTTTCAGCATCTACTTGCTCCAGTATGAGCACCTTTTCTCATGGGCAGCAAGTGGACCTCTATATCCCCCCACACACTTCATGAATTACAGGGAAACAGTTTGTTGTATTATAGTCATCACCACAGCTCGTAGAAAAATTTAAACCTTGACATCCGGAGCGCCTCATCCTCCTCCTCCCTTCTTTCACCAACCTGAGGGTCTTCATGTTGTTCTCCTCACATGTCTTCACCTTCTCCTTTTCTCTGACTGGAAGAAAATCATTATTTGTAGGTTCGTTTCTTCTTATTCTCAAGTTCTATCAATTGAAAAGTTCTTATAGGAGGTTTTGTAGTGCTGGAAGGTTGACCCCATCGGGGCTCCGCATCAGGGAATTATTCATCATGCCCCTCGCCGTCAGCCACATGGTCCCCTCCAGTACCACAGGGGCAGCACCGGCCACCGTGGCACTGGCTCTGTTCAGTGACTCTCTCTTCACGTGGGGCGCCGAAAAGGAGAAGCTGCTGCCCCTGCCCTTCTGCCTGCAGCACAGCTGGTTAAAAGCAGCCAAGCACAATTCACTGCAGACCATGCCAAGATAGCCCTGTTTGTATGGTCCTGGCCACATGGCCACCTGTGGCACCAGGATGCCCCCCAGCAGCAGAAGGAAAGAGAGCGCGCACAGTGTTTTCTTTTCTTAAATACGTTATCACCATTAGAGGCGTTACCAAGTTCGCTAATTGGGCCAGCTACTATGTCCATCATCAGAGCCTTCAAGGATTGGCTCTGCTGAATAGAGTAGAAGTTTTGAGGAGCTTCTCTCAGAAGCAACCTCTGTGGCTTCCTCTGCCCCTACTAAAAGCCAGGCTGTATTAAACCAACACGGTTGGTTGGTTTTTTTAAAGTTCCCAACAGAGAAAAACTAATTTCTGGATCTGGTGTGGGGCACTTAAACACAGGTTATGCGCATTCAACCTTGGAGAGCCCTTCCAAGGCATCATCCTCACCATGCCTTTGGTGCTTCACCACAGACTGATGCAGAGGGGACAAACCCCTCAAACAGGGCTGTTTGAGACAGCAGAGCTGCAGCTTTAGCGAACAGAAAGGTAGAGTCATCTTCCATCTTCCAGCTACAGTCCTCCCTTTGCTACTTCATGACTGTGGCTATGTTCCTGCACAAGAGAATCAAGTAGTTCAGAGTATCAAAATAAAGCAACTTTCTTGCAAATTGTGTCCACATCCTCACCAGGTGGGTGAAAAGAGACTAAACAAGTACGGAAGATACAATATCACTGCACACAGACCCTCTCTAATCACGCTCACTGCCTTTCAGGGCAAGGTGGACTAGTACATACAGATGAAACAAAACGTGTCTACACTGCTGAAAAGCCATGAACTAGCCCTTGTTTGGAAGTGCTCTAAAGCATATGCACTTAAAGAGATCTCTGACACTGATGAGTATAGAGGATGCCTAACACTGCGTCTCCAACCTGTAATTAAAAAAGGCAGAAAGACTGGACAATGTCAAGATTTATAAAATCTACTTCAGCCTTAAGGGGTTTAGCAGATTAACCATAACCATTTAAGAATTCATTCAGAAAAACTGATAACAATGCTTGACAGCACTGAATAGTCAGTTTAGCCATCATGAGGAATTGCTCTACATGTTTTTATAGGTATTAACTAGAAAGACAATTTTTCTCCCTCACCTTAGACTGTTGGCAAAGAAAATCTGAA
Source organism: Illadopsis cleaveri (assembly GCA_013399915.1). Taxonomy (NCBI): domain Eukaryota; kingdom Metazoa; phylum Chordata; class Aves; order Passeriformes; family Timaliidae; genus Illadopsis; species Illadopsis cleaveri. The sequence continues at coordinate 651,790 of VXBB01002362.1, forward strand.
CACTGAACAATGGACTGACAAAAAGCCAGGCTTCAAGAATTTTGGTGTATGTATGGCAAGTCAGCCCTTCAAACTTTTACCAGCAGTGTTCTTTTCACCCCTATTAATATAAAGTATGCTTAAATATATCATTATTTGAAAGACAAACTACCCTTTAATTACTATATAAAGCAAACTTAAGTCATTTAAAGGTTTTGCAGAGGTTTTTTAGTACTCAGGACAGTGGAAAACATAAGATTCTGCAAAGAAACCCTGTAACAGGATAAAACCAAAAACCAATAGATGAGAAGAACAATCATGCATGATGAACAGAACTGTCTACAAGTTTTATAAAATCAGGGACTAGAAGCCATGCAACAAGTGCGACAAACTACAATCGGCTGAGAGCACAGAGAAACTCTTTATCATTTAGATGTTTCAAGGCAATAGCTGACTAACTGAAGAATAAGATAAACTTACAACTGCCCAGTGGGTCAAACTCAACAACCTTCGCATGTGATGGAGAACCATAAAATCATGGCCAAAACACTCACCATACACCTGGAAGGTGTTTCCAATGGTAATCTGAATATGAGGTAAACTAGTCAACCCAGGATTACTGCTGCTCAAGAAGGTCAGAATAAACTTCCTCTTCCATGACCATTTGGGAGAGAGATTTCCTCACACAGACACAAAGTTGTTGGCTGCTCTGCTCATTCCAAAGCAGACTTTAAGGTCAGTGAAGCATGAAAAAAATGGATATATTCCTTATGTGAGTAATTTGTCACTCTGAAAGTCGACACATCAGCAAACGTGAACTGCTGAAAAGAAAGCTTCAAAAGATTTAATATTCTGACTAAAAGCCTAAAGAGCCTTCCCCACCTCCAATATGTCTCATCTTATCTCAGGCAATCACAAAATCAAATACTGTATTCCTAGAAATGTTAAAGGAAACACTTGAAAAAGTACTTGGGATCATTTCCAAGTATTTTTCATGCCACTGAAGAGGATGCTATCCACTTACTTTTAATACTGTGAGTTTCTAAATACAGCTTTTCCAGTTAAAAAAGAAGAGACATGGATTATCACATATAATCAACCAAATAACAGCAAAATTTTGTCACTCTGTCATTTCATTTAAGAAGCATACTACTTATTTCTGCTAAGAGAAAATGAAATCATAACAAAATGACTCTCCCATGTGTAAGAGCCTGAATACCTACATAGTAAAACTTGAAGTCAGATTATACCTAAAACTGCGATTCACTGAAAAGAAAATCAAAAGCCCCCAACACATTAGTGATCTACAAACTTAACTGGAGGCTCAGTTAGCTAGATTTCCCTTTAAGGTTATCAAAGCTATAAAATTACAAACTTAAAATAGCTGTTCAATAATCAGGGACATTCCAATCCATCATATAATAATTACTTAGATGAACACAGCCTTAACTGTCTCTTGACATTTCAAATAAATAACTCTGCCAACAGCACCTAGTTACTAATACTAAACACACAGTAACTACCTGGGCTTTCTCTCTGTTATCTCGTTCTTCCTAAGAATTTAAAATTAATTAGTAGTCTAAGAGAAAAACATCGTGAGAGGGCGGGGATCAATTTTAGTCCTAACAATACTGCTTTGTTTTGAAGTTACAAACGTGGAGATGGACTGTCAAAGATGAGTTAGATTTTGAGCGCAAGCTAAGCTAATCATATTCTTTAATACTCACCAAAGGGAAAAAAAATAAACTAGGACACCATGTACTATAAAACACGAGAACTGGAGATTATCTCACTGGCTCGGTAAATTGCTTCCAGGCTCCAGCGCTCCCCTGTGCAACTTTGCTGATGTCTAAGTCGCGATCACACAGCAGCACAAAAGCAGAGCCAGGCTTTAAGCCGAGCCTCTCCGTGCAACTTCCTCCACAACTCTAATGTCCCAGAAGCCGCTCCTCCACCAAAAGTCGCCGGTGTTTACAGCTCCAGGCGCCCGATCGTGCGCCCACCGCACCGGGAGTGGAGGGACGGCGGTGCTCCGCGGGTCGTATCTTTGTTCAGCCCCGCTCACGGGTCAGCGGGCAGGGCTGTTGCTCCTCCCGGTGCGGCTTCACAAAAGCTTTCGGCACGGAGGGGGCCGCGGGTCGCCCCGGCCGCCCCGCTTTGTTTCCCCTCTCGCCCCAGGGGGGCCGGCGGGCACGGGAGCCGGACCCGCGTCTCGCAGCGGCGACGGAGCGTCAGCATCGGGCCGGGCCGGGCTCCCGGTCGTCGCCACGACGCGGGCGGCGAGGAGGGGTGGGGAGGGAAAGGAAGGGGGGA
>VXBB01002362.1:664302-681773 GCA_013399915.1 Illadopsis cleaveri
GGCCTTTTTTTTCCGCACTGTGTTTTGCAAAGATTAAAAAAAAAAAAAAAAAAAAAAAAAAGCTATCAAATAGAATAATTCTATAAATTTCCAAAAGAGCTAAGTAAATCCTATTAATGCCATCTTCCCAGTTTAGTGAAAAGGAAGAGTTATAAAGTGTGAATAGAATAGCCACATTTCTGCTGAGGGAGCACATTATATATTTTGTAGCAATTAATAACACTGAACTGTTAACGGAAGTCAGTAATGACCTGCTCAATTCAGCATTAAAACTGGCTGAGTCTATACCTGATCTGTGACAAACTTTGTGTTTTCAAGTATTGGAGTACATTGCTCACTAACATTCTAAGCACATAGTGTAAGAGTATTTATTTTTGCCTGCCAACTTCTTGCCAGCTGCTTTAAAGTCTATAATGCAAGTGGTAAAGAGACTTCAAATAAAATTTTGTACCTTTTTAACAAAATTGAGATCCAGCACTGAGACTGCACCTCTCCAGCAGAGTTCAGCAAACCCCTACAGAATGTTGGATATATTGAACATTCTCTAGCCCTGCAAAATCAGTGTTTCCTTAATGCCATTTTCCCTATCACTGCATCAAAATGTTAGCTCATGTGGAAGGTTGGTGTTGGGGTGACCCGGAGAGCACTGCTGCCCCTGAAAGTGATTATTCTGCTTCTCCCACTTTCCAAAATATTTCCAGAATGGGTAGGGAACCATTCTAAGGCTGAGATGAAATTATCAGATGGCAGATGCTGGCTTCTGGATGCTGCTTTTTTTTTGTGGTGGGAGTGATGGACAGCCTTCTTGTGCCACTGCTTGAAGCCATGCAGCAAGCTCTTTGGAGAGGCTGTTCATGAGGTGGCCCTGGAGCAAGCTGGATCCCTGGATGTGGCATGTGGCAAGAAGAAAACTCCTGTCAGCTTGTACATGCTCCCTGCCCCTTTCTTCCCCCCAGTTCCTGGAAACACTTCCTGTGGCCGTAGTTTGTGGAGATTTCTGTCTAGTTTTTGTGAAGCAAATTTCTAAGTTTTAGAGGGAAAATGTGGGTTTTCATTTGATTCTGACCTAGTAATCCGTGGAAATTTTAAATGGAAACCAAAACTGCATATGCTAGCTACAATTGTCCATATTTTCTCAAACTGTAGTTACCTAGATAATTGTGGGAAACGATGCGAAGTCCTTTTTGAACAGGACCTCTTGCCCGGTTGAGCATCAGGATGAGCAGTTGGAAAACCCCAGCAGAGAACCTGTCTGTAAAGCAGGCAGCAAGCAGCTGTTGCACGCCTGCAGCCGCAGATGCGTGTTAACACAACCAGCCGCGTGGTGGAGCTCGGTCTGAGGAGACGGAGGTCAAAGCATCCCAGGAGATGCTCCTGCCTTGGGAGGTGATGTGCTGCCTCCCAGAGTGCTGGCAGATTTCCTGCTTGTTTTCTTCCAGACATAAATGATCAGTAGGCTTTCAAAGAGAGAGCAAACACACAGAGAAGAAGCAGTTGTCAACAGGGAAGAGGTTTAGCAAGCTCTTCAGCAAAGCTAAATAGCGAGATTGAGTGCCAGTGAGCACAGGACCCCAGCTACACATCTAACTGCTGCAATGGAAACATAAGATTAGGGGAGTAGTTTAATTTCCTAGATGTTGAATATGGTGAGTAATTTCCACCAAGAAACCGTATTTCATTAGGATCTAACACACAGCCTATGACTTGGCATAAAGCTGCAGTTGTTTCTATGGGCACTGCTGGCTGTGACTGAGAGGTTTAACTGAGCAGTAGCATCCTGCATTTCCAGGGGAAAAAAAAATAGAGGATTACTGCAGCAACTCCTTTCAGACAACCTTTCTGTTCACTGCAATGAAATCAGTTCAAAATTAATTGTCATGTTAAGTATCAGTTGACCACACCATTTGAAGGAGATACGGAGTTTCTCTCTCCTGATGGAGAGAGTTTCCCAGTAGCTAGGCAGAAGAAGCTGTAGGTGGCACCATGGCACTCTGCGGGAGGGCAGTCTGGTGCTGGGCAGTCCTGACTCATGACTGAGCTGGTGAACAAGAACCACAGACTCAGTGGAGACGCCACTTTTATGTCACGCTGCAATCTCCCTCCCTCCAGTGGCCCTCCTGGCCTCTATACGTTACCCATCCCTGGCTTTCCCTGCCGGATAACCACTTATTCACCCTTTTCCTTCCACCCATCACAAACACTTCATTGTATAGCACTGATACCACTGGGTTTCACTGGAGTTTTATTCTTGTTATCCCTTTTTAGAGAGGGCTAAAATCTGTGATTGAGCACAGTGACTCACTCAAGGAAAGGGACAGCCATAGATATTATTAGTTCCTATTAAGTGGCAATGCAAAAACTTCACAGGATCAGATTTTATATGACTGGATATATTTAGCAATTTAGCAGTACAGTAAGTGAGGATGTGCATCATTTCCTGGGATTGTCAAGCCTTTGATGGAACTCTTGGAATGCAATGAATAATATTATTACAATACTGTACTTTCTTAAACATAGTGGGCATAATTAAAGTCCCACCCACAGAGGTCAGATCCATTTGACTCATTATTGTTAAGAATTAAGAGACTTCCATTTATTTTAACAATGGTTTTTTTGGAATATGAAGTCAATGGGATTCTTGCCTTTGTGGAAGGGTCATTTTACTATGTCAGAGGCCATGTGGAGTTCTGGAGTAAAGCTACAAATAGAGTACAGATGCTACTGGATCTGGTTGTCACTTAACAAAAGTTAAGTCTGCTTTGAATAAATAAGTGAAATTATTATTTGCATCAGTGTATTGTCTGGTCTGGCATATTTAGAATGGGTCTATACCTTTAAAGGTAAGATTGCTAAACCAATAACAGTGTAGACTGTATGAAATAATTACACTTTAAAAATTCAGGTTTCTTAGGTGTTATGCTTAGTCCTTTCATCACAGTGAACTAGTTAAGAGAAAAAAATGTATTTCTCATTTTTACGTGAGTTTTACCATCTGGAGCTTTTGCACTATTTGTATCAAGCATTGCATTGGGACTTTTAAGGGGATCCTATCAGGAGAAAAACAGTTTAAAGTATTATTACCAATGACAGCAAAATAATTGTTGATGAAAGCCATTAGCAAAAAGCAATCTCTAATTTTTAACTGATTAGTCTATGGATTTGATGGCTGTCTGGGTAAAATTAGTTTCATGGGTTTGCTGATGTGGCCACTTAGATCCAGATCTTCAGAGGCATCTTAGTTTGGAAATCCAGGGTAAGCCTGGTGTTTGTTTTTATTATTATCAGCCTAAATAACTTTGTGGAGCCAGAGGTCCTGCTAATGGAAACACAGTAATGTGTACCTTACTCTGTTACAGTGAACAGTCTGGTTGTCAAGCTTAGAAAGAAAAACAGTGAAACCCAAAGCTTCTTTTTTGCTCTTAAAATAAGGAAGGAGGGCAAAAAGGTTCCATCCAGCAATACAGAAGATAATAGCAGGTGAGTGGCTTTCCACTTAGAAGCTCATGCTGCTGCAGATGCTTTTGCAGGGTGACCTACCCAAGGTGCAGGGGTGGACAGGACAGTCGGTAGCTGCAGTGGGGATACAGGTGGACAGCCCTTCTCACCCTCTCAGTGAAAGAACCACGAAGTGGCAAAAAAGCAGCAATTCCAGGCAATGCATCTTCTAGTTTTCTTAGGCAAAGAACTGAAGCACCACAGAGACCTGATGTCTCTGAAGGAGACATTCTGTAACCCTGCAAACCCAGTCTGCTCCACTGCCCACCCCATGCCATACCCATCGTTTTGCCTGGGGAAGCTTAGGGCTGGCAGTTCTTGTCCCCAGGGTCACCATGTTCTTGGTGGGCAAACCATCACCTTACTCCTGTCCATATTTACTGATAACTGATTGAGGAGCAGACTTAATCACCTGGGGCTGCAAGTATATGTTATACTACTTTTCTTTCATACTTGCATGAGAGAAACACATCAGTACATATTACTGCATGTGGTACTGGTGAATGTGCTGGATAACCAAGGCAGAAGATGCTGGCAGCATCTGGCAGTATGAGCAGCCAAGATGCAAAGGAGTAGAAGAGACAGTGTAGATCATTGTACAGACCTCTGCAATTTTTCTCCTCAAGCTGAAGGCAAGAGGGCAGGGTTCAACACAACACTGGAATGAGTCTAGATTTCATTCATGATTGATTTTGCTGTCTTGCTTACATAACCCACATAATCCTGCCTCCTAGCTTGGTAAATCACAGCTTGCAGTACTCTTCTTAGGCATCAACCCAGAAGATCATGATGAAAAGCAAATCTCATTACCCATCAGCAGTGCAAGACATAGAAAATGGAAAGTAAAGAGAATTATAATGTTGCCTCCTCGGTGGAATCAGTTTTATCTTCATTTTTATCCAGTATTAATTCTTAGACACACAAATGCACTGTGCCAGGGGGGTGGTAAATGAGGTAGGAATTGGAGTGTAGGATTTTCTATTTTAGAGGAGCCCGGATCTTAGGCTGAAGGTGTGGGATTAGTGTGTCAAGGGCCATGCTTATTCCAATGTCCCCAGTTAAGCCCTCAAGTAAGCAGGCAGGATTTACAAAGAGATATTGAACCTTCCAGAATAGCACTCTCACTCTCATATCTTGGCCAATAATATCAATGTGAGGCACTTAAAAACATGCTCTTATTTATTGATCTAAGCAGAAGATGAACTCTTGCAATTTATTCCCAGTGGGAAGACGGAGTATGTGAGACATCCGACCTTGTACATCCTCCCTTGGTACTGGGGAGGTGCGGGTTTGTCTTTCATTCTTTTGTGCAAAAACAAGGACAGTGCTGAAAATATATGGGGCAGGAGGGGAGGGGGAGGCAAGGCTGGCCCCCAATTCAGTCACTTCAGTCACCAAGTTATATGATTAACTTTGGTCTTGTTTCTTCAGATAGTTGGGCTTTTTTCTTAGAGTAATTTGCTCTTTGCTGAGATTAAAGTAGGGTATCGCCAAGCAGCCCCATGGGGAGGAAGGGGAAGGGTGAGCAGAAGAAGCTCTAGGGTGGCAGTCATTCACAGGACCCTTTAATCCTGAGAGTGTCTGAGGAAGTGGTGCTAGCTAAATATTGGTTGTCCTCCAGCAATCTGCACCTGGAAAACTGCCCTGCTGGGGAGGGGCTGAACTAGGTGTTCAAACCAGCCCCTGCAGACCTCAAAGATGAAGTAAAGTAGGGTCTCCTAGGGACACAGCACCATCTTTCCTAGTCCCTCCTTCACTCAGAGCTGTATCCAGCCCTTGACAAAGCAGGGACACAGGATCATTGCTCCAGCCTGCAGATGATGGATGGAAGCAATGCTGTCAGAGCGTGCATGACCCCATTTCTCTTCGACCAGTTCTGATTAGGGACATTGTGTTTTGCAGCAGCAGCAGAACAAACGCAATCAGGAAAACCATCTGAAATCAATTTTTGTTTAATTATTCATTACATATTTCTATGGTGTACTGAGAAAATAATTCCAAATCCTATAGTACCCAGCTACTTTCAGCTGCTTTCCTGAAGGCAAGCATGGGACTCTGGTTTCAATTGCTACTGTAAATATACAATTATTTATAAACTACCTCAGAGGGACCATATGGTCCCCTTTTGAATAAAAATGCACAGACGGAGCTGAAAAAAAATCAGTGAAAGAGAGGCATAGTAAATTGATATGTAGCAAACCATCTGCTTCCATACATGAGTGATGTTATAACAAACTGCAGGAGGCACAGTTAAGACAACTGTAGAGAGCCAACTACTTCTTCATGTTTGCAGATCTGCTGGTCTTCTACCTAGTATCAAATTTTGTGTTGTCATATGCTCCAGCAAAGGAGCTCCAGGAAAGCCATATTGGCTACCTTCTACATGCCTGGGACTAACAAGCCTCTGTGGATTCTCTTGCATATGCCTACCTTGTGAACACACCTCAATTTGATTGAAGTTGCTTTGATTTTTGCTAGGTCTATGAAACACACTGAGTATCACTAATTGACTGTGCTAAAATTAAAATGTTTTAAACGAGGTTATTTCTGTAAAACAGTAAGAAAACTGATGTAGATCTCATTTATTAAAATATTTTCCATACAGGTCCAAAACTTACTGTGACTTTGCTTGGATGATGTCAGAGTAATGTTTTTGTTAGTTCTCAGTTATTACAAAGGAGCTGTGAAAGCTGCAGAGATCTGGTTTATGTTATTGCTATCATAATGTTGGGATACCATAAAGACAGGTGGGAGCATTGTTGATGTCACTTGGGTTACGGTGCAGCAATGTGAACCCTTAAATGGGTCGCTGGCTCCACAGGGAGCCACCCTCTGGTGGCTCAGTACCAGCAGAAGAGCAGCACAGTTGGTTGTGGGTGTGAGCACGTTGTCCTGTCCTTTGCTCCATTCAGTGTTACAGGAGCTAGGCTGCTGGCAGGCCCTCAAAGCACAAGGGCAGTGACTGAAAACTATAGGTCTGTTATGGCAAGAAAAGAATGACAGGCAGGACAGCAGTCCTAGCACTGACCCCATGAGTTTGGGAACAGTTCAGTGAGTTTGTCTGCCACAGGCAGTGAGTTACTTTTGCTCTCCCATGGTTTGTGTACTCATCTAGGGGCCAAGAAGCTGTCTCTGCCCTTCCTGTCCAGCCTCTGAGAGCAGGCAGGCAGAGTGAGGATCACCTCTGTGCATGAGGAAAGAAGTCTCAGGTCTGAACTGCCTCCATGAAAATCCAACTGTGGCTACACTGCCTGGATAAGGGGGAGAGGGGAGACACTTGAAAATACTTGAGATCTTCATAAAAACTCAGGAAAGAATATAATTTTCTTTAAAAATGCAAATGAAACAAACATTTAAAGAATATAAACAATGTTGATTTTCTGTATTATTATAGTTATCCTAATAATGTAACAATATTATGAATGATATAGGGATCAATATTACTAAAATTCATTCAAATGGTTAATGTTTCGACATGGGAATTCCAGCTGTGGGGCAGAGACTGAGTCAGACAGAAAAGTGCAGAGGCATTAAGAAAGGGATTATAAATAAACTGATTTGCCTTATTCTCTTCCCCAGTTGTCCTCAAGGCTGTCAAACACAGGACCACAGTCAAAAAAGCCTTCGGGCCAACATCTCCTTGCCTGACAAACTCTGAGGAAATGTTGAGTCTCTTGGGAGCACTTTCTTCCTTTGCAGTGTGTTTTGTGCCTCTCTTCAGAGTACACTGAACAGGGACTTCACCATCTTAGCTGTGTATTGTGAGGCAGCTAGACACTCTCTCATGAGAACCAGCAGTATAAAATGCTGGGATGAGAGAGCAGCACATTACTAAAAATGAAAGTATGGCTCATCTAGAAACCTATACTTCCACACAAAGCTTTCTGACCTTCTGTCAATCTTTCCTTACTTCAACCAGTAGTAAAGTTATGTATGTGCAGCCTTTTCTTCTTACTCCCCTTCTAGGTTTCTCAGGTGAGGTGCAGCTTGCTGGAGCATCTCCTTACAGAGTTTACCAAACTTTGGCTGTAAATCAGTGGACAGAAAAGATGGTCCTTCTAAAGCACTATCTTCTGACTTGAAACAGAAAAAGAAGTAGGCATGCAGCATCTTGTAGGGAAGTTAAGGCTCTCACAAGCAATGTCAACTGGGCTGCTAAGTGATATGCACATATTAGTGCAGTGGTATGGCTATTTTTTTTTCAGCTGTTGAAGCACAACATATGACTGTCTTATCCCAGTCCTAATGACTGAAAAATTATTCTCAGCAAGGTTTGTGTTGGCTCTTCATTAACTTGGCTGGGTGAGGTGGATTTCTTTCATATGTCATGCTTTCATCAGAAGCTTGGACATTGGAGTAACGCTTCAGTTTCTGTGTGTTCAGACGTAAAATAATGGTGAACGAGGAAATACTTTAGATGACCCAGTTTCCCTGGAGCTAAGAACAAATAGATATATTTTCTATAGCATGCAGTATTGCTGCAAAGTGGTGAAATGCTAAACTGCTGGTGTCTGTGCTGATTTGCCTCCTGACTTGGATAAGAATGACAAATTTGTGTTAGGGATTAGTCTTCACGTGTAGCCTGCAATGACAAATCCTATAGGCAGTGATGGTTTTGCTCTGCTGACTGTGGAGATGAGGAAAAATAGCAATAGCTAAGGATAGACTTATTAATATGAGTGTGTATGCAAAATAATGTTTGCCAAAAGAATAGAGAAGACTGTGGTGCCTAGTTGTGCAATTCTCATAGCCATCACTAGCCATGTTGGCTGCCTCCTCACAGCTTGGGCCTCGTGCATTTGATGGTGTTTCACTGAGCTCTGTTACCATGATTGCACTTGCCATGAATTTTTTTTATTCTCAGTGGAGATTTGAAGTAATATTGTCCTAAGAGACCTGGACCTCATATAACTCCAGTGAATTTTCATTCCTAAAGATATTTTCCTTAGTAGTGCTGTCTATTTTCCTGGGGTTTTGTTGACCCTCTGCATCGTTTACAGAGTCAGTTTAGATTCTTTCTAATTTCTTACCAAGGTTGAAAAAAATAAAGTATAAATCCTTTATCAGCACTAAAAGATACAAAGGCTTGCAGCCTATCTAGCATTTTTCTTATCCCCTCCAACTACTCAAAGCAATTCAGATATAACTTAGTAGAAATCCATTAAGGCAGTTCTTCAGAAGTCTAAGACATTTTATCAGGTTATATAAATCTAAGGCTAATTCCATTGATCACACTGGATCTCAACCATTTCACAGCAGGGTGTGAACCTTGGAAAGTCTGTGGAAATAGTGCCTGGAAATAGCTCTGTGTGTCTAATTAGTAAATTAGCCTGGTGTGCCTGCCACGTAGTAGTGCTTGCTAGTACCCTTTGTGAAATAAGCTCTGTACCAATTCAAGATGTTTGTGGCTAGATTTCTTCACTCATAAAACTTGGCACTTGAAATTCTTGTGAGATATTAATTAATTCTCAAAAAAATGCACAGCATTTTTATATGGGTGCTATATAGCTAATCTGGTCCCTTGTAACTAGACTGTAGGCTTTTTTTCTTGGACTCATCCAGATCTTCCTGGAAGGCCTCTGGGATTGAAAATTTGCTGAGATGATCCATAGCAAGGATACATGAAATGTCTTTTGTGGCTTTGAGCCACAGAACATCCCAAAGTTGGTACTTCCCCAACAAGGCAGCAGAGGTGTTACCAGCTGTGTGTTGGGACAATGCTGCCTTTGCTGCAGGTCCACTGATGCAGCACCTATAAAGCCGTGGGGTTGGAGACACTGCATGTTCTTTTTGTGGGTAAATGCCCTCTTCTTGTCTGTCCCATAATGAAAAGTACCCCTCAGAGCTGGCTTTGATGAATCCTTCTCTTTGTGGGGGTTGTTTTCCTATCTCAACTGTGCTAACCATGTTGTTTCCTCAAGGGTAAGTGGGTAGGTAAAGAGTGTGTTGCAAGACTTCTTTTCTAGCTATTAGTTTTGACCTATTTGTTTATTGGTATCTGGACTGTTTGTCCAGATGTGAGTAAAGTGAAAAATACCCCCAAAAAGATGCTTTCCAATTTTAGACAACTGTTTTGAGCCCTCAGTGGTATTCAGTTGCCTGAGAGGAAGCATTGCTTATTTCTACAGTAAACATAGCTAGTGGTCTCTTGTGCTTGATAGAGGGTTATAATGTAAATATAGAAATGTTCTTGCTTGAATGAACTGATTTGTTACTGTGCTCTTTTAGGATAGTGAAATTGTCCCCAGAGAGGTTAAGGTGTTGGTGATTGCTTATGTGCTGAGGTGGAGCCTCACTTGCCCAGTGCTTTAGCTGCTTGCATGGGGTTTGCAGACTGCATGGGGTACCTCTGGTCTGGTACACTTACTCATCATGGTATATCTAAACTCATACTCTGGTCATCCACAGGGACAAGCTTTCTCCTCTCAGTTGTCCAGAGCATGAGTCCTACCAAAAGCTTAATTTGCCATGGTGTAATTTGTAGCAGGCAGGGACATGGCGGAACACTACATGAAGGAAGATAATGGCATGCATTTATCTGAGGACATTTCTCACTCCTTAGAGAGCATTCTGCATCTTGGTGGGCACTGGCAGCTTTGTGCAAAAGATTTCGGGCCATTCTTTATTTTTTGGGCCCAGAGCAGAAGTGAGAATATCATCCCCTCTCTGGGTGAGACTGGTCTGAATGGTACAGCCAGCAATCACAAATTACTTTAGGACATCAGCATCCCATATGAGGTTGATGCCTGCTTTTGTAGTGATAATATGTTTTGAAGCCATCAACACAGCTAGGACTCATTTATTTTGTCTTATTTGTCAACTGAGTTTAATTGTTTCACAACCAGAACTCTTTGAGAAAACAATTTCTGCATCTCCTAGTACCTTCATTCCTAGGGTTTGTTCCATTAACTACAGGGACTTTGGATTCTGGTTAAAATAATCTGCCTCTGGAAATGGAGAAGTTGACCGTGCTTGTTCTACACAGAGAGATGTCAATTAATTCTCTACTCAAGTAAAAATCCAACAAAGACTTGAATGTTCCTCTGCCTGTTGCTTTACAAGATTGTTTATCAGTTTACAGGGAGGCTGCACTGCCTTTTCAAAGTGCTGCTGGAGGGCTGCCAGCAATAGTAACAGAAACTGTGCTTATTGTTTAAGTGCCACTGGATGCAGGGATGGCAGACTGATGCCTGCTTTCCTTTCATTTTGTGATGATCTAATTGCAAGAGATATATAATTCCTTGTTATGTCAGGGAAGTTGTTTCTCCAGCATCTGGTACTTCTCTGATTATCTACAAACAGTATCTGAAAATTAATAGGAAATCCAGCTATTATGTAAGAAGTACTACAGGGAACTGCTGCCTGCACTAAGCCCGAGAAGACTTCAGAGACTGCAAGAACTGGCTTTGTAAGTGAACATATAATTTTCTTTTTTTTTTTTTTTTCTTTTTTTTTTTTTTCACATCCTAGTAAATTACAGGCTTTGGTTATGATTTGAAGAAATGTGTTCTACAAATGTTGTAGCATCTGTATACTGCTGTTTTTACTGCAGCCATTGTACAGGTCATTAATCTGATCCCACATTGTAAAAATTTCTCCACCCTCTTCATGAGTTTCTTTGTTATTGTAACACTTTCCAATATCTTGATGCCTAACTCTGCTATGTTCCCTTCTAACTACCTGGGGTAGAAAAACAGGGTTTTTATCCTCAATGCACTTGGCTCCTGCAGTGGTGCTGCTGAGCACCGCACTCACCCCATCTCTCTGACAGACTGCACATCCAGCTGTGATGGGCTGGAACTGGTGGCTGGGGAGACATCTGGGCAACAGATCCTCCTCTATCTTCAGCTGCTTACCAGGATGAACACATGACGTGAGCTTGAAGAGGAGAAATGGCAGCTGCATATGTTCCCACATCTGATACTTGGTTTTCACCTCTATAATCACTGTCAAACACCTCTGTGCAACGGTTGTTGCCATCCAGTGTTGTGCAAGGGGAATGGTTAAGCAAACTCCTCCTAAGCAAGGTGAGGGGAGCTGGCAGGTTTGCCTGGGCTGTGGGGCAGGTCTATAGCATGCAGTAGCAAGGATGGACCAGCTGTTGCAAAGCTTAAAGTGAGCACTGCTGGGAAAATAGTGGGGTTTGGAAAGAATAATTTTTGGGAACTTACCTGAGCATGGTACCAAATAGTGTCCAGGAAGGAAGACCACATTGGAGCATGTCATGGGCACGGTCAGTACTTGGTACATTTTAAGAGTTTAGCCTGAAGTGATGACCTCCACCAAAAACTAGATAAATTTCACCAGCTTTTCATAACTGCCAAGAGGACTCTGCTTAAGGTTTGCCCAATAGGCAGACATTCTCACAAGGGTACCTGTGTCCTAGGTAACCCAAAATGCTGTTGTATTCCACATCCATCTGTGTCCAAAAAAATCATTACTGTCTGTTTATGGCTCAGCAGCACAGCCAGAACTGGAATTGTGGGACAGTCAGGAGGTGCCAATCCCTTTAATCGGGTCTCACGATGTTTTCCCTTTGTCTCCCTAAATGCAGTTGGCAGTGGGGGCTGCTATCTTGGAAGGGGCAATACCCTGCCAATTTGGGTGTCTCTTTGTTCCAGTGGAGTTTGTGACATTTAGCAATTTTGTATTTAGTGATTATTCACTGCTATGTTTTGCCTGTTGCTGTTTCACTTGTTAGTAAACTTACTTTTTCCACACGTATCGACTGGTATTAGTTTTTATTGGTGGAAAGGGATTGGTTGGAACTAAGGAGAGGGAACTCATTTTAGAGTGTCCACTTCTTTAAATTGTCTTAAACCAAGAAAATGTGGGAAGCAGGAGGAAAGGGATCTGGTTACCTCTGGGAAAAAGACCTGGCATTTTAAGCTAGGTAGCATTTTTAAGGGGGGGATGTGGTTCTTATTTTCGGGGTACATTCTAACTCATGTTGATGATACACTTTTGTCCATTTTTCCAGGACAGCAGCTTCTGTGGGCCCACAGCTCAGGGAATTCCCAATGTGGCTTTATCTGCAGATTGACTCTAAGACAGGGCTGGCCTGTGCCACCCCAGCCATCACGGTTTACTTTCCCAGCCATACTGTCTAAGCCGCAGCTGATCAACACCATTTTCTAAGAATACCAAGAACCTCACATTTTTCAGGCAGCGAGCCCTGACAAGGTTGAGGCACACTAAGCCAGCAGCACTGTCCCTTGCCAGTGCCATGGTATTTAGTAACACTGACAGCTTCAAGAGTCTCCATTTTGCATAACTGTAAGCTGAAAGAGAAATGCAAGGCACTTAATATTTGCAAAACACAGATGCTGGGTTGCTTGAAAACTTCTGTCTAACCACACTGGGATCTGTGTTAGGAAGTCACTATTTTACCCAGAGATCCTTAACACAACTGACTGCAGAAAAAAGGGTGCTGCTCTCCTGCATGGGGCTGAGAACAGGGAAGGAAGCTTCCTCACAGGAAACAAAGCCCATGGTCAGTTTGTGGTTAGAAAGTCTTAGAAATGGACTTATCACTTGTGCCTGTTCCTACCATCTCCACATTCTTCACACTTCCTAAAGTTGGCATGAGTTCTTTCTCTCAGCTCTTAGTAATGGAGAATGAGACATCTTAACAGTGGCTTGAATTTGGGCTTCAGATTGAAGACATGAATTTAAGTCAAGCTAAGACCCCAGCTGAAGCATATGGAGGAATGTCTTCCTTCAGATAAAAGCATTGCTTTCCCTAGGAAATAGTTTTGGGGTTTTTTTTTCCATTCCCAAACAGGGACTGGTCAGATGTATTCAAGAGATCTGCCAGACTTTGGGGATACAAGCCAAAAGTAGGAGCATGTGGCTGGAAAGGAGATTGGTGTTTTTAACTTTGGCTGTGTGGTTTTAGGTGAACTTCAGGTGAAGCTGTCAGACTGCACTGCAGAAGGTAACAGATGTTTGTGGTAGTCTCTGCATGCAAGGAAAAAGAATAACTATAGTTTCTTTCCTTTAGTTCTTCTTTCCTTTTTCCTTTGGTCCATAAATTATGTTCTTATGTCTTAAGATATGGCTATGAGATGATTACGTTTGGCTGGGTAGAGAAGTGTCTGCAAATGTATGACAAACAGAAGAGACTACTAGACCAGTCCAGTGTGGAAGCTTGCACCTCTGTGCTCCCAGGTTTATGGCTTTAAGATCCCTGGGCTTGGGGACCAGACAATGGCTTCCAAGGATCCTCTGATCCACAAACCATCCCATCACTTCTCCTGCAGAGGAGCCTGGGGAGCTGTACTCATCCTGTGCTGTCAAGTAAGCTCTTCAGTTGTTTGGACTCTAGCCAAGAGGTCTTTTTGTAGGTGGTCACTATAATCTGAACACTAGTAAAATTAGTAGTCAAAGGTAAAAAAGTTAGCATTTTTTCAGACCCTTTAAAGCTTTGACAGAGGTACTTTGGCAGACACAGCTGCCTAAGACATTACGGTCTTTGGATATCCTCCTCATACATCTGCTAATGGCTTCTGCTTCCACAGCTGAGGAAAGTCTGGCAGGGGTTTAGTCACTTCAGGCATCATTTTGGCATCTTAACTCATAACCAACCTAACAGCAGCCCTTTAAGTTAAATTGCCTGATTTGACCTTGAAACTGACTGGCAAGCACTCAGAGCAGGCAGAAACAAGTCCTGGCCTTGAGGAATGCTGTCATCTTCAGCAACCGCAGGCTCTGGTAATCATCAGCCCTAGCTTCAGGTCCCTGTAAAACTGTATCAGAAACTTCACTTTAACGTTTCATAGCCATTTGTTGATGCTTTGCTCTATGTACTGCACCAAATCTAATGTAGTTGGCTTTGCAAGAGCTGCATGCCCTAAATTCAGTGAAAATACTTGGATAAAGAGCAAGAGAGCATTTGCTGTTCAAGCCATTAAAATGATACATCGTCATCCTTTTGAAAGAATGAGTATGACCCCAACATTAATTTAGATCACAATTTTAATGTTTAAAAACTAAGAGGTAACAGAGAGATCATAGAACTTGATACCTTTTTTTTTAATTTACACATAGAAACTGAAAACCTGTGTTGTTTATTTGGATATGAGCAGCACAAATTTAACAGGTGATGTTAACAGAAGCAAAATATTACTGATGACTCACTTCAACAATCTATTAGAAATGAGCTTGTATCAAGCATACACCATTCTAACAACATTGTTTATACTGGATCTGTGTGAGCCTTAGCATATGTTGGGACACTAAAAACAGGTTCCTATAAACAATGTAAAGTTCAAGTCTAGTGGAAAAATACCTTTACAGTTTATATTTTGTTGGCTATAACACTGAAAACAAAACGTACACTGGTAATAATTTGAAAAGCTCTATAGAACTGACTGTATATAGGGTTTTTTCCCTCAAATTTGTGCTCATGATACAAGCAAATGTTATTTCAAGTTTCATTTTCATCCAAGCCCATGAAGTAAACATGGAAAAAAACCCACAATTACTTTTAGATGCATTTCTTAACCTCAATTTTTCAGCAGTCCTGAAAAAACATTTCCATGCTTTCCCAGTGAGAAAGTCTATGCAAGGCCTCTGATGGATGCACTCTCAGGATACACAGCCCTCCCTTGCTGTCACCCTCACCCCTCATCCAACAACCTCTGCCTGTTCACAGGGTGGGATGTGCAAGGAGTCCCTGGCCAGGAAAGCTCTTGGCAGCCTCAGGTGCCAGTGTTTTGGTCGCATGAGAGCAGCAGGGTCTGAGGCAGAGCAGCCACAGGACTCTGCAGGAGGGGAGGGGGCTAGAAATGGCACCAATTGCTCTGGTTGCTGCCAACGCCTGGCTTGTCATACTTTTTTTTTCTGAACTACTGACATTTCTGATGGCTGAAAATGGAAATGCAGAAGCTCTGCCCTGACTTCTGTTTGTACTAGTTGGGTAAATACATGCCGGGACACAACACAGCATAATTCTAGGTCAAATTGCTGGCTGCAGTTTGCCATGGTTTCTTCCATAATGCCTTTTCAGCACTTTACTACCAACTGACCCCAGCTGAGGAGGTAAGAGGTATCTGGGTACCAAAGGGGTCCTTTAACAAGGGAGATGTTTTACCCAACAGGAAGACTGGCAAACTTGCTGTTGAGAAAACAGGGAGTCACGCATTGGAATTAATCCTAGGAATTTAACTGGACTTTTTATTTCTCTTTTTACTTTAGGGATGTAATTATAATTTCAAGTTTAAGATTTAACTTGTAAACTCTTGGGAGAAAGAAAAGGATATATATTTTGCTAAGAAGCTAAAGTATTTGTATTTCTATTAAAATTATTCTTAATATGCAGAGCCTATCTCAACACTTCTATTCATAGGGGATAAACAACTGCAAAAATATACACCATCCTATTTATTTACAATATATATGTACATAAAAATGAAATTTCCTACAATACAACACAACTGCATAGATTTATCTTCAGAAACATAGGTATCTGTACAATTTGTGACTTCTAGACTTTCCAGCCCTGTACCTTTTATTAATTATTTTTTTTCACAGTTTGTTACAGAAATCCTTACATTAGATACAAATAAAACATTCTTTGCTGTATGTTACAGGAAATAAGGATTTTCTGATGCCAAGGGCTCTGGGGATTTGTTTATGAAAGCACCATGGCGCCAGCTGATAAAGCCATCTCATGGAGCTGTTGATGGAGCTGAGTACATTCCGTGGTGCCTTTCTCCTAGAGGCACTGGGGTGGGGCATTAGGACTGGAGGTGCGACACCACCACATGAAAAGTTTTGTTTTGACCAAGGTGCTCTTTAGCCTTAATGTAAGGTTCAAGCAAAGAAATGTATAAATTTAAAGATAAGCTAGACATACCATTAATTGTTACTATTTAATACTCGATATCAGAGAGCTGTGTTGCGCTTAGGAATTGTAAGGCAGATGTACCGACAAAACCCACACACATCATCCAACCCACACTTGCACGTGTGACCTGTTATAGGTGGAGCACAGGCTTTGGGTTCATATGTGGCTCAGAAGAGCAGCCCTCGGAGTCAATGAGCATCCCCATCCCTGACCTTTCAGGATGACACCAGCTGTTGTGCCCTAGGCTTGCACATGTGCCAGGCACCACTTGGTCTGTGCCAGCTCTACTAAAGGTCTGTGCTGGTGCACAGATTTGGCATTGGCCCTCTGACCAGGAGCAAGCATCACCCAGAGAGGTCACTGCCCCGAGATACTGTTCCCAAATAACAATTTACTGTGTTTTACTACCTAGGCATGTTTGCCATTGGACAGAGAAGGGCAGCTGTATTACGATTGCTTTAAGCCTATAACTATTTTCTTTGCAATGTGCTGTGGACTAGGAGCGGCAGCAAGGCTGTCTTTTAAGTGTAGGATTAACTCTTACAATCTTATTAGTAATCCCTGCTTCTAATTAGTCCTTCCTTGTCTCTCACCACTTGATTGTTGCTACTACACAGATGAGAATTTTAAAGTTTTTTGTAGCAGTTATTAGGAGCAATTTTGCATCCAGTCTATGACACTTGCAGTGCTCACAATAGTGATAAACTCTCTATGAAAAGAAAGCATGCTATCATCTGCTAAGTAGATATGGTACTCTGGATCCTATTAATTTTACAACAGAGAAACTCCTACAGCATTTTACTGTGCTCTTAAAATCCTAACTAAAATGTGGGATTCATACAATCATGGCTACATATTCACTATTCCAAATGAACTGAATAACAGCAGTACATTTTACAGATAACCTCATACAAATATTGTCATCCATCACTGATGTTGACAGTTACAGCAGGGTCTATTGCATTCTGTAAAGAATGTATAAACCTGATGAGAAAACAAAAAGCACGTTATTTCACGTTCATTACCACAGACATCAATAAACACATGATTCCTTTCCATAAATATCTATAAATATGATGCCAGTAAATCAGTCTAAGCAAAATTCCCTCTTTTTTTTTTTTTTTTT
>VXBB01002362.1:681824-695196 GCA_013399915.1 Illadopsis cleaveri
TTTTTTTTTTTTTTTTTTTTTTTTTTTAAAGAGACCCAGAAACAAAGTCTGTTTAAAGACTTAATATTTTGGGTATCTATTTTTTTCAGTATATACGACATGCTTTGGTGGTTCAGTACCTTGGGTAATTTCAATTCTATGCACACTCAGCTCATTCTCTCTATTTATTCAGTAAAACTCTAGTATACAAATAAACTGGGGAAAAGGAGAAGGCAGAATAGCAAAGAGAAGAGAGAGGAATAGTGATGGAGGAGATTTAGGACGATGAACAATCAGTGACCCAACAGCCCTTCAAGTCGAAGGAAGTTGGGTGCCAAAACTCAATGGTTCATATTTCAAACAGCAGACTACAGATTATTTGGGAAAGGGGAAGGAAGGAGGAGGGACATATGTGACCTTGCTGGAACCCTGTGCAGCAGATCAGACCTGTAGCTCATACCTGGATACTTGAAAATCATTCCCAGGATCTCGTCTCTCGCAACCCCCCAGTGCACAGAGCTGTGCTGCTCATTAATCAGTAGTAGAAGAAAGATAAAGGGGTAGGAAAGCAGGAGAGCCACATCTTAAGGATCTCACTTAAGGATCTTAAGGATCGTAGCATCTTACGGATAACGCTGTACAGCATTCTCAGGTCTGAGTCAGGTTTTTAGGATAAGATCCAGAGAGATTATAAAGCACCTCAAAACCTGAAATGCAACCTCATCAAGCTCAGTCAGAGAATGGAGTGAGATGCTGGGCTTCTGGTGCAGTGACCACTGAGGGTTGGGTGCCCGCAAAAGGAAAACCACAAATTTACACCCCAAGCTGAGAAGATGCCTGGAATGAGGTGCAAAGAGATACGAACAAAGCACAGGCTCTTCTCCCCAGAGCTTGCCTAATACTTGGTCTTGTAGGCTATGGTATGGACTTCTTTGTGAATAAGGGCAGGGATTAGTCCCATAAGGGGACAGCACAGAGAGAACCGGTGACCTGCACCATCACAGGCAAGGGTCTGAAAGCAGCCACAGGACAGTACAAGGGACCTTAGCACAGGGGTCCCAGGTAGCTTAGCAGTTTGTATGGTAAAGGTTGGGCTAGGGGGTGCTTGGGAGAAAGCATGATGCACCAGAGACCTTGCTGGGAGGTTTCCAGTTCTGTTCTTACTGCTGAGCTATTCCAAGTACTCGGGCAGCCTGTGGAATCCACTCTGCTTCATTTCTGGATCACAGTGAAGTATCAGAGGCAAGCACCTCACTGCGTATGCTAATGTACAGATCTGGAAGTCTGGGCTTAGTAGGCTTAGTTTCTGCAGCATAAACAATCTGCATCTCAATGCCCAAATTCCTAGGAAGGCTCCAAACTAACCTCTCTGGATGTTATCTTTAGAAACCAACTTTCAGGGGTCCTGAGATGTGTTCTGTGATCTTAATTCTCAGTGTTCTCAGCTCTCAAGCCATGTAGACAAGGCAATGGCAACTGAGGCAATTCAGTAGTTCACAGAAATCCCAAGATCCCAAATACTCTATCCCTAACCTTAAAAAGAGCAAGCTGCAATGACAGGTTCCTCACAGCTGATGATGGTCTGCTTCTACAGTTACAAAGGGAGTTGTCAATGAATCAGCTACTGAGAACAAGAGGGTCACTGCATACAGACAGGTATGGCTCAAGCCATACCTTTAGCCATCAGTTCTTTCTTTCTCCACATTCATATTCTGAGACACTTTTTAGCTCACATGGTGAATGACACAAAGTGAACACATTTATGCTGCTGGCAGTGCACTAATAGAAGATGTCTGCTCAAGACAGTGAGTGATCACCTGCTTAGCTTTTGAGTCTCTACAAGTGGTTCTCTACACCAGCTATAAGGCATTAGGCAAATGCTTATTCTGTGGACAACTGTTGCAAGTTACAGTGTTTCTGCTAGTAGTAATTGAATATCTTCTAATTGTTATGGAGAACTAATGAAAAATGTAAATGAAATCTTTTAAATATAAAAAGTATTTCTATTCATTTAAAGAAACGTTGCAAATTTAAATTACCATTAGAAATCTAGTAGTTTGGCAGAGTGAGTCAAACCCTGCTCCCACTGCTGTCAAAGACCCCACTGACTTCAGTGGGAGGAGGGTAAGACACAAGAGAGGAACCAGTCCCTACAAGGTATGGAAAAGGCATGAGATATGATTAAATGCGTAGGTTTTGATAAAACTGGAGCTTGGTATTTTTTTTCTGAGAGTAATGGGGCATTACTAAACAGTTTAATGCTGAAGAAAATGCAGACTTCTTATGGAAATCTCCAAATGTCTGCTTCTCTTCAGACTGAAGTACTCATGGTTTGGGGTCAAGTTCTGGTCAACCTCCAACTTAAGTGTGCCAGAGGAGTAGTGGCTGGCGGTGGTAGCTGTCCTCCTGCTCCCTGCTCCGCATCACAAAGACACACACACAGACACACACAGTCTGTTCTCCAGAGCCATGAATGGGCCAAGCCCTGGGGCTGGTTCACCCCCGAAAACATCAGAGACAAGCACCAGATTTAGGACCTCTGCTTACACAGCATTCAGCTACGCTCTAATGGTGCTTTTCATGCCTGTATCCAGAATGCTACAATTAACCCAATGAGGCAAATGGTGCCTGAAACAGCAACAGAACAAACAAACAAACCAACAAACCAGATGCATACAATTAGAGAGCAGAGTTTTGGCTAAAAGAGGGGGGAAGGATGTGAACAGACAACACTCCAGTTGAAATTGACAGCAACGGGTGCTGCTGCCCCAAATGAGCAGAGCTTGTGGCTGGAGGGCTAAGGATAATAATGGAACAATGCAATTCATGGGTGGAAGAGGGGAAACTAATTGTGATGAATGTCTATGAGCGACGCTCTATATAATCACATGGACAGTTAACACAGACTTTTTGCTGATCAGAGAGTGATATGCCTGTTGGAAGAATGGGTCAGTTTTCTGCAAGAAAATACTTCCATGACAGTATTTTCAGTACTGGATAATCATTTTTTGGATTTGATTTGAGTAAACTCACAAAAGGTGGAATAGACAACAGAACGGATGGTTGCGATTTTGGTGTGTAGCAAACAGGGGTATCTTCTCTTGAGATGAAGGTGAACTTCAGTGGCCTTCAGCACTGCCTCCTGATTGTACCCAGTCATAGATGACCAAGGGAATGCTCACTAGGGAAAACAATACCCCCAGTGCCAAGAAAAGAGAAGCCTGAAACAAAAAAAATGGAGAGAAGATTAACAAATAAAAAGAAAAGACAATTAGTTCAAGTATGTTAACATCTCTTCAAGGAGATGTATAAGGTGATGTATCAAAGTTATCAGCTAAAATGAGTTAGCACTTCTGGTAAAGACAAGACCCACAGATAATTAAACAGATTAGTGTCATTAACAATTACTTGCTGAACACCAAACAGATTTTTTTTTCTCCTTTCAATTCACTTCTTAAACACTGATCATCCCTAAAGAGGATTAAGTGAGTCTGTTTTTAGGACTGATCAGCTCTGCTCTTTCCAAAGCCTCACAGAAATCAGTATATTCTTCCCATTAGATACATGTTCTTCAAAATTCAGCCCTTTCGTCATGGGATCTGTGGATGTAGCCAAAGTGAAACAAGTTTTCTACCTGCCTGCTCAGAGAAGAAAGGTCTGACTGTACAATGCTTCCAGTGCATGCCCCATTAGACTAGGAATACACAGGAGTGTTGCATCATTTCAGCTGCAGCACTTGCTGGGGCTCACAGGAAATCTTTCCAAAGTCCATTCCTATCTGCTCATGCATGCCAAATGGCTAACAACACCTCAGCTGGCTGCTTCACATGGAACCACCCTAAGTAGGACTCAGGTGCATTAAAACCATGAGGAATACTGCAAATGGAAAACTTTGCATGCTTTCATGCAACACACAGAAGCAGAGAGCTTGCTGTGCTGAAAGTCTTGTTGAAGTGGGCTGGAGGGCATCCTGCATCCTGCTGATGGCTGCTGCTGCTTGCCAGCCAGGGAAATACCTCATCCCAAAGAGGAGGGCCTCTCCAAAACACAAGATGCCCTGCATGGCATGGCCCCTCCACCAGGGGCCTCCCAGGGTAAGCAAAGCAGAAGGGCGAACACAGCTGCCAGCTGACTGAAGCACAGAGGGAATGTAATCTAAAGGAGCTCACACATATGTTCAGATTAGGTCTGCTTTGCATCTAGCACATTAAAGAGAATGACAAGATAGAAGTGTTGCATTGATGGGAATGGAATGCATACCCAAATCCTCTGAGTCAACTTTGATCCATCCTGCTGTGTAATTTTTAAATACAACGATGAAGGAAGAATGAAAATCAGCATATTGGCTGAAGTGACCCCTGCAAAATTGAAATGAATGAGTTTTGTTAACCATCAGCAACAGCTAATTATTGTGTTGCTGATTAGCAACTGTTTTTTTATTAGTAGTACAAAACCAGGATACTTTACCTACAACTCCAAAAATATCCTTCATGGATGGGATAAAAATGACTAACAGGTTGATGATAACCAAAAGAACAAAAGTAACCAAAACATGACGGCACAAGTCAAATTTTGTTTTTCTGGCCATCTCAAATAATGATGAACGCACCTGCAGGGAGAGAGAGAGAGAAAGTCTTCTGTCAAGAATAGTGTATGAGTCAATTCAAAGCTTCCCATGTTTGTTTTAACTGGTTCTTCATATGACAAGTGCTGCATAGATCTGTCAGAAATTTTGGGTTGCCTGAAGTAATATCCTTTGAAATACTCTTTAAAATTAATTTGTTATTTCAGAACTGTAGGTACATGTATATGTGCAGTAGGATATTCCTCTCTTTTTAACCTGCCTTTTTGAATTCCTCTGCAATTCAAAAGGGACTTCACCTCTGAGCCTGCTCCAGTAAAGTGATATGATGTAAGACAGAACCATTGTAGATTCAATTTAAAGCAGGTTTAAGACCAAAAGTTATTTATTTATTTATTAACTGCATAGAGAACTTCCCCAGAAGTTAGTGGGAGTCTGGCATGAGAAAAGACTAATCCAAGCTCAAGCTCTTTTTGTAGCTGCAACATTGCAGTCTCAGCCACCACTGGACTGTGGTTTGAAGAAATGTGCTGCGTACAGCTGTTACCAACTTCCAAACCATGCAGACCTCTTTACTTACAGTGAAAAACTGCACAGGCACAGTGAGTATCACTGCCACGATCACAGCCAAGCGCACGGTCAGGATGAGGATGTCATCTTTGCTCTGGTATTTGTGAAGCAGATCTGACTGCACATTCTCTATGGGAAAGACAGTAAGGTAAGTGTTCTGGCACAAAGGCAGTTAGTCCACAAAAATCATTGTTTAACAACAGCCTTCTTGAACAACAAGTGATTTATCTGTAAACAAAAGAGTATGGAATGAAACATCCTTGAGTTAAAACAGCACTTTGAACAAAATCCCAATGATCCCATTATTCCAGATTAATCCTTTGGAGGCCTGATTTAGGAATGCATCTTAATTCATGACAGCACATGCTTAAGTCTAAGGTAATTTTCACTGTAGAAAAGACAACAGTGAGACATACATGAAAGCTTGCTTACATATATACAAAAATAGGTAAAGTGAAATCAGCTATTTTTAATTGGTTCTGTGGACTTTAAGTTTCAAATTGTATAAAAATAAACACATGCACTGCAATGGCTGAATTTAATATAAACTGCAAGGTCTTGAGCTGAATTAGTGTTAAACAGCAAATAAACTTCCAGCAAAAAGCAGTGCCCCTGTTCTCAACTGAGAACAAAGCCTGTCTTGGGTCAGTTCTCAGCAGGACACTCTGACATTTGCACTCAAATCCTTCAGCAGCTCCTCTGAGGGCTGCCAGCAGAGCCTGCAGCTCAGCTCCATGCTGGCCAGCAGCCCCAGCAGCCAAGACAAATCACAGGAGGTGCTTAACGGGGAGGTGCTGGCAATATTTTAATACAACCTCCTGCCAAAATGTTTTCTTGAAGCTGTGATAAATAGTGCAGAACAGGTCTGCGTGTACTAACCAGCAGGAAAACCAAGGTGCTGAGGGACCTACGTGTTTGCTTTGTAATTTTTAAATATCCAGGAGCAATAACCTAAAGGGGTGGCTGTTAAGCATGCCACCAAACACACCTGCTGCCCCTTTTTAGGCCCATGTTTTATTTCTGCCTGCTAATCTTAGAAAGCTAGTGCTAAAACATAACAGCTCTTTAAGGGAACTCAGTGGCCATGTCTAATTTACCATCTTTGGCACTTGGTAAAACCTCATGTATTCCTGGAGGCAGAGGGATCTGTCCTGTAACAAAATGCCTACACTCCCCCCAGGGCGCCCTTCTGGGTAGAGACCACAGGTCAACACCACCTACGCAGTGCCTGAATCCCCACCAGGAGAAAGAAAATGCTCTCCCACCTCCCTGCAGATCAGGAGTGGGGTTTTCAAGCCGGGCACATGCACAGCTTCTGCAACACAGAGCTTACTCTGCTCCTGCAAGCACAGACTGCAACTTCTGTACCGCTCACGGGCTGCAGCCAGGTAGGAAGTGAAGGGCAAGGCTTACAGTTGAAGGTCTGTTTTCCTTTCAGCTAGATACACCACAGAGCCCAACCACACTGTGACCTTTTAGGGGAAGAAAAACACCTCTTTTCTGTAATTCTGCAATGTAAATATAGTCATCACTGCAACACTTTTGAGAACAGAGCAAACAGACAAGTACTATTGGTGTAAAGAAGAAATGGTCACAATAAAAATACTGTTCTTACCCAGGTAAGGGTAGAGAAGAGGGTTAGAACACTGTAAGTGAACATGAATATGAAAGGTAAGATCTTTTTGGTCTCAAAGGGAAGAAGGAAGGAATTTTATGGAGGAATTCTATATTCCCTCAGTGTCTTTTTTTGCAGCCTGTTACTGCACTGACACTGCAGAAGCCCCAGCAGAGCTCTCCACAGCTTCCACCTGTGGGCTCTCAGTGCCGGAGAGCAGGGATGCCTAATGTGGGGAGAGGCACACAAGACACCCCAGGGATTCCTCCACCATTTCCCCTCAGGAGGGCCAGAAGGACACAGCCCCTACCTCCTCCATGGACTCCAGACCCTCGTCCTTGAGGGATGTGGGAGATTCCCAGAGAGGAGCGCCACAGATCTGCCTCCTCAGATCCCTGGGGCAATCACATCAGAATCTCCTCCCTGCCAAAGTGAAGGGGTCCATGCTGATTTACACCCACTTGCTCCCTGGGTCTGCTAATTTGATGCATCTCTACAAAAATGTGTTAGATGGGAGCAGCTGGATGAGAACGGCTGATGCTGTTGTCACTTGCAGCCTATTTGTGGGTTTATTGGGAAAATTAGAACAGATGACCTCTAGTTACTTCAACACATGTATACTCAAGGCCTCACAATCAGAATGAGAGTCTGAGAAAGCAAATACGAGATAGGTACACCTTTGGAAAAAAAAAGCCACGTTTCATATTTACTTATTTTTTTTCTCTTGCAATTGGTGGCTCACAAGGGACAGTATCATGAATGAGGAGGTTGTAACAAAAATGCCACTTGGAATAGGGTGTGAAGACTGATGGGTGACTCTCAGGAAAAAGGCAAACATCAGCTTTGTCACCTGTCTTGCATGGACTGTCCTTAACAGTCCATGGAAAAAGACACTACTTTTCAACATTCTTATGATACTGGAACACAGGAGTTCCCGGGCAACATTTCATATTTTATACTACTTTACTTAACAATTGTGCCTTTAGGGCATACATATTGTATCCTTTAGTGATACAACATAATTTGTTAACTGAATTGATATGCGTGGAAAGAGACAGGGTGGGAGTCTCAAACACTGAGATAATCATCCTTGGCTGCTGAGCTGGGATAACGCTCAAAGCTTCCCCACCTTCACTGCCAGTTTGTTTAACCAAGACCTAAAGAGGTCAGCTCTAGGGACAAAGAGAAAACATTTGGTCTGTTGCCTCTATGACGAAAGCATTACTAAGAAAGTGAAAAAGCTGTGATGGCCGATTTGTTACTCATTTCCTAGGACCTGCTCTCAAATCTGTTTCCATTTTTGCAAATATGCATACTTCAGCCATTACCAATGCACACATCATTCAGGTGAGGACCTTGGAACAAAATCTTACAAGTGCCCAGCAAATCCCCACTGCTGTAAAACAAATCTCTCCCTCATATTTCGAAAATGCCTTTTGCAAATAATACGTTCACTTATTCTTTTCATCCACAGGGGAAAAGGAAGAAAGGATTTATACCTTCAATATGAGAACTTTAAGGAAAATTATTTGGAAAGGTATTTTAATATAAGTGGATGGGGCTTTCCAGCTGGGATACACTATTGATTTTACATGTATCCCTTTTCTACTCAGATCAGTAAAGAACTGCATACTTACCGTAGAAAGTCAAATAGCCAAATATGGCAGTCATAAAGTACATCAGAAACATGGCAAAAAATGAGATATTTGAAACCAGCTGCATTTTTTTCTGTGAACGGCTGGAGAAAGAACAAGAAAAGAACACATAAGAATGGTTGGGCTGGATTTTTCCATAGCTGTTTCAAAATGTATTAGGTGTTTGCATAAGCATAGTAATTCTGGGGAGACTCATGAATGCATTTTCATTTAAAACAGAAACTCACTGACAGCTGCACAAGGAAGAAAAGGACTGGGGAAAAGGACCCTACTCGGGGCTTAAGTGAAAAAATAGTGTGACCTGTGGGTCTGCTCCATGTCTGTATCTGCTTAAAACAGTGAAGCTGTGTAGAGAGAGGATGACCCTGAAACACTTTGGTAATTAAATTAGAAGGTCAAAATGAAGGAAGCATAATATTATAGAGAGAGAAAAAAACCCCCAAAATGTTCTGAATGACTGCAGAGTGATATTTGTGTCCCCATGGGTAGAAAATACTGGATTTACGCTGACCTAAAATAGGTTAAGTGTAAACATTTAATCTTTTAGATATGTAGATATTTATTCTGAAATATTCACACTCCAGTACCTAAACTTAAGACTTTTAAATCCACACAAGGATGCCCTAATAGGCACCTGGGAACCTGCTCAAGTCATTTGAAATTTTATGCACCCAGCAAGTATCTGAGGGCTGAGAGCAGTCATGGGTCTCACTGACCCTGACCTCTCCCCTGGGGCTCTCCCCATGGCCCAGGACCCCACTGTAGCTGCCCAGGGCTGTCAGCAGTGTCACAGCAGGGCTGGTCTCCAGCTCCCCACAGCCCATCCCAGCTGGAGGTGTCAGTGAGACAGCAGTACCAACAAAGATCTTTTAATATCAGTAAGGCTGAAAGCACTTCTATTTTCCTGGTACTGCAACAGATTTTTAGTTGCACTAATGCTGTGGAACAAACGCTGTTAGTGGAACACATGCCTCTCCTATGCCAAATATCAACTGGCAGAACTTTGCTCCCCCCAGGCTGCTGTGTACTTCCAGGAAAAACTCCCAAGCATTGCATTATTCTCTACCTCCCTCGCCCCTGCCCCAGGGGCACAGCATGCCTGGGAGGCCAGATTTCCTAGCTGACAGCCACGCTTGGTGGGTGTTACTAAAGCACACCTCTAAGTGGCACGAATGAGTCAGAGCACCTCTGTGCTAACATTTTCCATGTAAAATGGTTCAAAACAATAAACTATTTTTAAAAAAAAAAGGAAAAAAGAAGGGCTTACTCTTTAAGTTCGCTGTAAATCGGAAGGACTGATGGGTGGCACACAAACGCAAAAGCAATGGTGGGCAAAGCGTACACGGTCTGTTTAGAGAGAATTTCAGAAAATAAGTTAAGTATTTCCCCCAGTGGTGTGAAGAAATGTTCCATGTTCAACTACCTCAGCTCCTAGCTCGTTGGACTCTTGAACCAAACATTGAGAGCCTTTCTGAGAAGGCAGAAGACCTGTCAATTAGCACGTATCTAATGAAATGTGGGGAACAGCACGCTTTCAACAGGAGGACAATCTTTGCGTTGGTGGTGTGAGCGCAGCACTGACTGTGCTCGCACAGCACAGAGCACAGAGCTGGATGCCATGCTGCTGCTGGCTCTGCCCCCTGGGATGGCTGTGCCTGCCCAGCTACTGCCACCGTTACTAGCACAGTGTCATGTGTAAAAGGGACGTACAGTGGGTCACCGCTACGCTACCCTGCCTTGGCATGGAGAGGGGTGCGCACCCATGGTGCTAAGGCGCAAGTCCTGAAGAGGAAGCCCATATCCAGACTGTAAAAAAAGAGAACAGGAATGCAGAACTTACAAATAAATGGATATTTCAAGGTATCAGATTGAATCCCTTAATTTTCCAGGCCAACAAAAGGACTAGGAGAGTTCTCAAAGGAGCAGGCTTTTTCTTGGGGAAAGAGAAAGACCATTATGTCACCAGAAAGTGCAGGAGGCCTCCAAGTGGGACCTCAGCTGCTTCTCCAATAAGAACTCGAGTGGGTTTCAGTCCTCAGCCAAAGTTCAAAAATGGTATCAGTGCTCAGGCACTTCCATTCTCCTGAAGAAACAGGTATGAGTGGAGGTCACAGGAAATTATAGGTCCTCTTCTAAAAACAGTATGAGTCCATTCTACATGCAGCTCTGTCCTGCCCTCTGAGATCTGCTTGTGCTGGTCACAGTCACCCCCTTCCCCCACAAGACATCCTATGGTGCACCCCGGGCCTGACAGATTGAGTATATGTGCTGGTTGCTCTCCAGAGGTCCTTCCTTGCCCAGGCCTTTGCCACCTCTCCCTCACTCACAGTACAGCACTGTTGTGTCTCCATCTGTAGGGATATTCAGAAGTTGCCTGGACAGAGTGCTGGGTGGCCCTGCCTGAGCACAGAGGTTCCACCAGGTGACCTCCAGGTCTCTGCCAACCTCGGATATCCTTCTATTCAGTGAAACTGTCCTGTCTTTCCTCTCACACACTGAAGTTGCTAAAATGACTGGCAAATTGTTGGCCCTGAGGACAAATCTCTGGAGTTCAGTTCCAGTGTGCCTAATTCAGATGGACTGATCCTTCCGAGGTGCCTCCATTGGCTCTGAGGCAAATGCTGACACTCACTGCAGAAGACTATCCTTCAATGCCTTCTGAAATATACCTACACCTAAGCTGCCATGGCACAACAAGTTAACTAATTCTTAGTCCATCATGCTGGATCTGGGGTGATAGTTAGCCCCAACCAAAGAAAAGTGCTTTGCTTGGCTTCTTCAACTGAAGCTGGTGGGTTAAATTTAAAAAAAAATACTTTTTGCACAGCTCTCTTATAAATGTGCATTCCCTATGAATGTGACTAAAGCCCTGAGGACCATGCCCTGATGGATAAGGTGCTGTTTCACTGGGAGCACTGCATCCCAGCACAGCTGACAGCAACCATCCTCCTGCCCCCACAGTTACAGACATTCTCTTAGACCAACTTTTTCTGCAGCTGTGTGGTGATGGAGGGAAGCATCCAGCTGAAAGGTAACCACATTTTTGCTGGATTATCTTTCAACCACATCCTTTTCACATTCAAGTTCACCACATGGCTACAGAAACATGTATCCTGTTACCAAGAAGTGGTTTGTGTGCAGAAGGACAGAGACTGTGGGCTTTGGATGCAGGTGTGGCCTACTCAGCCTCTACCAAGCAACAGCCTAAAGGCACAGCTGCAGCATGGATAGTAAGCAATAGTGGAAAGGAAAAATCTCCTAAAGAAAGCAGTTATTGTCCAGTGGTATCTTGGGCTCACAGTTTTTAACACATCTACTACCAGGGCAGGACAAGACTGCAAGGAGGCACATTCACCATGGCATCTCTGTAAGACTGGGCAAGGAGACTCATTGTGCATTTACCACTGGATCACAAGTGTAACCATGGAGAATCAGGCCCTTTGTGGTGCTGATCAGAATAAGAACATGGGGTGTAGGTGCATATATTATGTGAATTAAAAGTAAGTATTATAAAAAGAAACATACCTTGGAATTAAAGATAACATACTTTGGCTTACACGTATGTTCTGAGCTATTTGTTATGATAGATGATGTTGCATTTAGCCCTTGTCCATCACAGGGAATTTGAAACTTCTTGTAAATAACCTAGAATAAGAGCAGAAGATAGCTAATTGCTAAACTAATAATAAAAAGCAAATTAAAATTAAAATATCAGTGGAATTGTGGGCATCATGGCCTGTATCACCAATAGTGTGGCCAGAAGGACTAGGGAAGTGATCATTTCCCTGTACTCAGCACTGGTGAGGCTTTCCCTTGAGTGCTGTGTCCAGTTCTGGGCCCCTCACTACACAAAGGGCACTGAGGTGCTGGAGCGAGTCCAGAGAAGGGCAATACAGCTGGTAAACGGCCTAGAGTGAGTTGTAAGAGGAGCTGCTGAGGAAGCTGGGGGTGTTTAGCCTGGAGAAAAAAGAGGCTGAGCAGGGACCTTATCACTCTCTACACCTGTCTGATAGGAGGCTGTAGCCAGGTGGAGCTCAGCCTCTTCTTCCAGGTAACAAGTGACAGGAGAAGAGGAAATGACCTAAGTTGCACCAGAGGGTGTTCAAATTGGACATTAGGAAATTTTTTTTCACGGAAATGGTTGTAAAGCATTGGAAAGACTGTCCAGGGAACTGATGCTGTCACTATCTCTAAAAGTGTTCAAAAAACACAGAAATAGATGTTTCACTTGAGCACATAGTTTAATGATGAACAAGGTGCTGGGTTGACAGTTGGACTTGATGGTCTTCAAGGTCTTTTCCAGCCTTAACAATTCTATGATTCTAAGTGACTCATCCACCACAGAAAGCAGGCTGAACTTACCACTACCAGGAAAAATACCATGCAGCTTAATGAAAATCCACTGGTATAGCCAAGGTATCCTGAAAGAAATTAAGAAGTCTCATACAGAATAATTTTATTAGTCGTATTTTGGTTTTTACTGCTTTTTGTTTCTTCATAAAGAGTTCAAATGTATTAAACATTTAATATGTATTGTGAACTTCTGGGCAGGACAAAAGGCATGTACTGCTGAGGTGAGAGTTCCCAAAGTCTTTCCAGTCTCCTAACTTTTGGGCAAGCCTAAGCCTTGCTCTGACCTGTTGTGACTTCCTCAGGGTCACCTTTACATCAGTTTAGCTAACTTTACTCTTAAAAGAGGTTGTGATAATTGAGAAAAACCTGAAAGTGTGCAATTGCAAACTGAATCACCTGATGACTTCTAGCCAATCTGACAAACATAGCACTCCCACCAACAATTAACCTCATGGCAGAACTAACCATCATAATCGCCCTATTCAACTGATCTTCACTAACAATCCTACTAACGGGAACCGCAATCCTACTGACCGCCTCATACACCCTATAAATACTAATAATGACACAACGAGGAACACTTCCATCACACGTAACATCTATCCAAAACTCCTCCAC
>VXBB01002362.1:695584-712487 GCA_013399915.1 Illadopsis cleaveri
CATCACAAGCACAGTAAAAACCTCTTTCCTGATTAGCCTAATTCCAATAACAATCCACATCTACTCAGGAACAGAATGCCTCCTATCTATATGAGAATGAAAATTCATCATGAACTTCAAAATCCCTATCAGCCTAAAAATAGACTTCTACTCCCTCACATTCTTTCCAATCGCCCTATTTGTATCATGGTCCATCCTACAATTCGCAACATGATACATAGCCTCAGACCCCTACATCACCAAATTCTTCACCTACCTACTATTATTCTTAATCGCAATACTCACCTTAATTGTCGCCAACAACTTATTCGTCCTATTCATCGGCTGAGAAGGAGTAGGGATCATATCATTCCTCCTGATCAGCTGATGACATGGCCGGGCGGAAGCTAATACTGCAGCCCTACAAGCCGTACTATATAACCGAGTGGGAGATATTGGCCTTATCCTATGCATAGCCTGACTGGCCAATGCTATAAATACGTGAGAAATCCAGCAACTCACCTCAACAACTGAAATACCTACCCTCCCACTCTTGGGCATCGTCCTAGCTGCAACAGGCAAATCAGATCAATTCGGACTCCACCCCTGACTCCCCGCCGCCATAGAAGGTCCAACCCCAGTATCCGCCCTACTCCACTCAAGCACTATAGTAGTAGCTGGAATCTTCTTGCTCATCCGAACCCACCCATTATTCAGCAACAATCAAACTGTCCTAACTCTTTGCTTATGTCTTGGTGCTCTCTCCACCTTATTTGCAGCCACATGCGCTCTCACTCAAAATGATATCAAGAAAATCATTGCTTTCTCCACCTCAAGTCAGCTAGGACTAATAATAGTAACCATTGGGCTATAACCTTCCACAGCTAGCCTTTTTACACATTTCAACCCATGCATTCTTCAAAGCAATACTATTCCTATGTTCAGGATCCATCATCCACAACGTCAACGGAGAGCAGGACATTCGGAAAATAGGCGGCCTACAAAATATACTACCAACAACCACTGCATGCTTAACCATTGGTAACCTCGTCCTAATGGGCACCCCTTTCTCAGGTTCCCTGAGTCGTGTCAGCTGAGTTTGGGTTTTTTTTTTTACTCTCAAAAGGAAGATCCCAAACGGACTTTGGTGCCAAATGTTGTTACTAGCATGGTTTTAAAAAAACACACTGTGTACCTACTGGCATCTCAGTGGATCCAAACACATCTGAAAATACAATTCTCTGTACACAGCTCACTTCAAAGTCCAATAATTCCAATTAACCTCACCAGTAAAAATTTTGATGATAGAAAAGTAACATTTTTTGTAACCTCACCATTTGTAAACTTGTTTTTACGGGCCACACATAAAATTGAATTACCTTATAAAATGAAGACCCTCTTAATTATAATTTTTAAAATCTATTTCCATAATGGTATGGATAAAGCTGGTTTATACTGAGCTCAATCGCTGTGATAATTTAGGCCTAGTTGTTTAAAAACACTCAGAACACAGATTACTTCTGGATCAGGGAGGCTGCTTAGATAACAATGAGAACATATTTTTCTTATTATTCTTATTATACTTGAATTGTCAGTTTGGCCATCAGTGGCACAATGTCTGGGTTCCTTTTTTTGATACTCATGATGGCATTTTCAACTTACCTAAGTTCTTGAGCAGACATAAAGGGAGGATTATACAAAACGTCACTGCGACAACAAGAATCCGCCCATCCACGTACCATTCTCTGTATAAAACATTAAAAAAAAACATACCATGAGCACATCTTAAACATTTTCTGGTTTTCCTCACTCAGTCATCCTCTTTGATTGTTATACTTACAGAACTATCTTAGCTCCCACAAAAGGAGAGAAGGGACCTCACCTTGGCTTTGTAGACTCATTTAGTATCCATGGCACTGCTCTGACTCAGGCTGAGCAGATTTCCAGAGTCACCAAAGTATTACCCCACCATGGAGATCAGTGTGTGGGTCTGAGAGGGAGAACCTCCACCTCTGTAACCCTGATATAAACCACCCTGCCAGGATGATGAAAGATCATGCAAGGGGCCATAGAGCACACTGGGGCTGGGGGGCCACGAGTCATTTGCTAAACCACCACACGACCAGAGCAGCAAACCAGGCTCCTGCATGCTGGCATGCACTAGCTAGCCCACGTCTAGGTCTCCTCTACCAAAGTGCTTTGCATCCTACTGTAAAGAAAGAAAGAGGAGAAGGGGCAGTGTTAGTGATGTTCTGTAAGAGCTGTTTCCATTGCTTGGTCCAGTATACTAGGAAAGCCTGAAGAATGGAATCTCTACCACTTTTTCCTACACTGCAGCACACCATATAATCCAGTGCAAGGGGTATTTATTAGTATAAAGAAATGCCACTCTGTACCACTCCTCTACTAAAGTAGCTGGTAAATGCCAAGGAGTGATAAGGGGTAGAAATCTTAGTATTATATTCTGCAGTTATCAAAGAATTTCACTTTGTGGACAATGTTGCAGAGGCAAAATCATGTAAGAGGCTGAGAACTCAGGGAAACACATAGTATCTTTAACTTGCATTGTTCCCAATATTTCAAGTGCTGCCTAACATTGTAAAATATTGGATTCTATGATAAGAGTTTTGTATATAACAAAATTCTTCATGAAAAGTTGGTGTGCAAAAAGGGCAACTAAAGCTTTCATTTCCTATCCATCTTCTCCTTCCCAAATTTGTCTTTTCTTTTATTAACACCCTGAGATATTCCTGTGAAAATCTACTTTGACAAACCTAAACGGTATCTAATACTTCAGAGCTTTTGTAAACATACGCTTAAACTTTACTATACTATGTTAAATTCTACAGTCCAAGTACCAGAACTAATTCAACTTACGGAGAAGTTGCTTCTTTTCCGATTAGAAAATTTATGGCAGAAGGCAGCTCATTTTTGACTATGAAGAGATAGCTCAGCATTGCTGGAGGAAGAAGAAGATAATTTTAGAAAACAGGTAAAATAGTTTGTGGAACAAGTACTGAGAAGCATCCTTAACTTTTTCCCACATCAGCATCTGATGACAGAAGACCCCAAACTATGACTGACTATAAATTATTGGTCACTCAGTAATGTAGCATTTTTAAAGAGCTGCCACAAAATGATAGCCACAACTATATTGAGGAGCATGAAGATCCCTGAATGTCATGGAGAGAAGGAACCTGACTTGTTTGTAGCTGTAAAATTATTGAGATATTCCTGGGCTTAAGTTTTTCAATATTCCTTATTTTCTTTACCTCCAACATTCTGAAGAGATGTAGACCCAAACACAATCATTTTTCCTGGCGTACCAAAGACCTGCTCACCAAGCTTTTCATACACCATGCAGCCTGCATGAGAAGAAGAGAAGGGTAACAAACATACTACTGAAAGCTATTGAGTCAAAGCACTTAGGATTCCTTTTCAGCCAAGCACCTACCCATGCAGCCAAACTTATCCTTTGCAAGTAAACAGGGAGCTCTCTTGTAATTTCTAGGGCTGAAAATTAT
Organism: Illadopsis cleaveri; assembly: GCA_013399915.1. Lineage (NCBI taxonomy): Eukaryota > Metazoa > Chordata > Aves > Passeriformes > Timaliidae > Illadopsis > Illadopsis cleaveri. The sequence goes on from VXBB01002362.1 coordinate 699,088, forward strand.
GTAGGAATGTTTTCTTGACTTCTATAAATGTTATTGTTGGCTAGCAGTAACTTCTGAAATGGTGGCTCTTAATGTGAGTATTACACCCCTTTAGTGAGTCTGTCTATACCCCAAGTGACATGTTAAGTTCTGGTATCCTCATCCCAGCACATTAAGTTTTGCACCTGCAATGACATTAATGTAGAAAGGCTCCTCTCCAGAAAAAAAACAGCACAGCAGGATCCACAAGTCAGCCCTGGCAGCCTGGACACACACTACTGCCATTCTGCAGTTCTGCTTGCCTTGACTGAATGATCAAATGAGGAAAGCCAGTGGTTTAGAGCGTCATTTATGGCTTCTAATGATAAAGCCTTAATTTGTGAATTCTCAGTGTTGTAGGTTTTTGGTAAAGCAGGCAAAGGTGTAAAATATAACTAAAATTTCTTTTCAAATATCTGTCAAGCTTGTGAAAAACTCCTCTATTAATTGGTTTGTGTTTATGTTGATTTTTTTTTACTGTGCTATGATGTAGCCTGATAAAAAGACTGGGTATTGTGAAGATGGTGAGATACATAGGAACACAAAGAGAAATATTACAGATGTTACACTGGGCAGATGATTTTTAAAATGTATCCCATTATTTGGTTTTCTCTATATTACCTTACAGCTGACATTTCTGCTTTGAAGCTTGTGTAAAAAGTAAGTTTGAATTTAAATGTACCAGCAACATAGAAAACAGGACGTAGATTTTGGGAAGTAATGGGGTACAAATGTATCTGCATTGAGGAACCTGTATCTAGTTTAAACAGACAGTTGCTGACATTATACTATATGCTATAACAGTAATCATGTGTGTCCAAATTGCATGTTTAAATATTACAGTATTCTTGTGCACAGATTATTTTTAAAATATGGCTTTAGGCATTGTTAACAAGGAAAGAGGCTCTTGGACTTAAGAGCACAGTGTCATTTGACACAATACTGTAGGCAACTTCTAATTTCCCGTGTTTAGATAGTGTATCTGTGTTACAGTTACACTTCTCTCTGTAAAGGACCTGTTCCCTTTTATTTTATTCTAAGAAAACTCCACCACAAAGATTATCAGAAGTTTCACACTAACCACTAAGGACAAACTGTATTTCCAGGTAAGCTTCACCATAGGCCAAGATTCATTATATTTCATTTGCAATTTGATTTGTAATGCAAAGAAACTATATGAGCTGCTCTTTCTAGCTCACTGAAGATAACATTTCTGGGCAGCAGAATTCATTCTTTGTCATAAGTTTTTCTTTTTACAGTGGTGCTGTTCTCCATTGCCATGCTATGTATTATTTAAAATCCTTGTAAATTCTAGGCTTCTGACTCAAAGTACATCAGGCTTTCCTACTGTGTCAGCAAAGTGACAGAAACTCCCATCTTACACAAAGCACTTGGTCTCATCTGAACACTTGTCACCTCTTGATTTTTACATTCTACTGAATGGTGTAACATCTTAAATTACCTGTTTCCTTTGAACACATCAACAGGAGATGTATTGAATAAATAGACAGCAGTGTGACCGAAACCAAAAGCAGCCTAAAAAAGAATGGAAAATAAAGTTTACCACAAGAGATGAGGCCTGACATTGCAATATTTCATGTCAGTTCATGTTCCTATTGACTCTGAGATAATTTTTTATTCTTCTGACAATGCAAAAAGCCCTAAAATACATGTGATTCATATCCTGTTTGCAGTTCCACCTTGGATGTAGAAAACTCTTCATGTAGAGGGATACAATCAAATAAAACTTAGTGAGCTGCAGAGCACAGCCTCTTAGTGAGTTAAACCTCCCCATACTGAAAAAAGCAAGAATAAAGATGTTTTATCAGGTAGGAACGAAGATTTATCAGAGCATGGGCAAGCCAGACATGTCACTCAAAATCCATTCTAAGGCTTTTTTTTTCCTCCGGAAGCAGAATGAAAATTTAAAGGAGAGTCCTGTATTTAAGGACTTCCATACCGAATGGAAGCATCTTTTCCCAGCACATATTTCATATGCTACCAAAGGGGTGCTCAAGGAGGAGGAAGATATGGGGAGTTAAGGCTAGACTGGCTTCCCTTGGGAATAAAGGCTGCAATCAAAGGCATGTACTTTATCCAGGTAGGGATTCATGTCCCCTGACTGATGTCAGTCCTGGTCTGACAAGATCCATAATTTAACTTCACACAGAAGAATTGCAGGAAGTAATGACCAAACTGTTTGTGTAGGAAACTTGCTGGCACAAATGGTAATTAGTCAATGCCGGGGGCCAAGTGCATAAAAGCACATTTTCTCATTGCTCAATGTCTTTAATCCAAGCATCATGTGTGCCTTCCTCTCCAACACTCTGACACACAAAGACCTGATGATGTTTTCATGATGTGTGCGAAGAGCATTCAGACAATCTGTTGGCAATTCCTCCCTTTATTATGACAACTACCCTCCGGACACCGAGGAAAACAAGGCTAAAATTCAAGAGAAAACAAACTGCTGCCATAGATAGGCAGCAACACATCTCTTTCATAGGAATACATAGAAAGAACAGAATGAAAAACCTCCTCCCCCAACTTTTTTATTAGTTTAGACTGGAAATACTTTAGTGCCAAATAATGACCGACTAGTGTCTTGAGGCCAGAGGAGCAGGGAGAAACATAAAGAGGTGATAGGAGGAACTGTCCCTTTGCCAGCAAAGAATGATGGTTGACAATAACAATACACTCTTTGTACAGCCCTAAGGGTGTTTCTCCTTGAGAAGGTGGAGAAGGGAAGGAACACTGTGCTGGCTGAGGCCACACTGGTCCATTTTTTATGGATTTGCTAAGCCCTGCTCCTGCCCGTGTTCCCTGCCGAGCCGTTCCGCCCCTGTCTGCCTACAGACACGGTGCTCAGCCCCAGTGCTCAGTTGTTGGGGCTGACTCACTCCCAGCCCCAAATGGCCACAACTCTGCATGCCAGCATCCAGTCTGTCTTAATATTAAAAGCTTCTGTTTTTCAGGCACTGAGCTCATGGAGCCTTTGCAGTGGTAAAAATAACACTCCCAAGCAGCCAGGTATTTATCTGATCTGTTGTCCTTAGCTCCCCATAGGGTTCCTACAGACACTTGGCATTTTCATTAGCACTGTATGAAAAACTTGTTTGTGCTCGGACTCTGGTATGGACAGGAACATTCATGCCAGAACCACCCCTTGGAAAGGAATGAAAATGTCCATGCCACTCGCTCTGCACAAATTCAAATCAGAAGCAGGGGAGCTTGCACTGCAGTCCCAAAAGCACTCCCCTACTTTTTATTTTGTCTGCTTTCAAAGAAGTGCTGGTAGCTACACAAGCCAATAGCAGATGCAAAAGTTACCTTCCCCCAAAAGAATAAACTGTTTAGGCCATGGGACTGATACAGTGTTGGGAAGAACAAAATGCTTCTGTGATGTCACTGCTGTCTTCTCCCAGATCCCACATTTACCAGGTAAACTGAAACCTGGTGCTGTCCATCCCTTCTGTGAAGTCCCAGGCTTTGGGGCCAGAAGACCTGTAAGGCTTATGCAGTTAAAAGAATTATTTCACTGAGCAGTTCTGAACCCTCTAAAGCTGCAGAGGATGGAAGAGCACAACGTTTGTTCTCCTACAGCCTCCCTGTGGCCTGGTCTGCCAGCCTGCCCTAAAACACTGAAGAAGTTACACTGTGGCTTCCTGATCCCTTCCAGACACACCCAGCAGAAGTGGCTGCAGTGTGAAAACTTCAGCTGTAGTCTCATACTATTCCCAGTCTAACAAGCCCCTCTGCCTCAGCAAGTTTTTTCAGATTACATGCAGTGCTGGGTTAAATGCAGGTTGAGAATGCTGGCCTTATGTTTGGCCAGCCCATATTTCTCTGCAACATGATCCATCACTTTGGTCCTGGCTCTCCAGGATGAAACCACAAGCAGCAACAACTGCTCCTGCCACCCCAGGTAGTTCAGCTCATCTCTAACTTCCAAAACTTTTTGTGTTATCTTTCCGCAGCCAAGTTTTCTCTCCTTCTGCATACTGGAAATGATGCTCTCTTTTGGTCTAGGCTGTAGTTTATCAATAACACTGGGATTAAGTTCCTCTGAGTTCCTACCCTCAGTAATTTTGCCTAGAGAGTATAATGCTTTGTTATGGCACTGTGAAGCAAATAAGATGTGTCATTGCCATGTTTATTTTGCACATCTTATTAGGATATCAGATCTAAATTGATCCAGATGTTCATGGCAGTGCACACTTCACACTGCAGAAGCCCAAAAGTTGTGAGAGTGGAAATCAGGCAGGGTCTGCTTTGTTGTGCTGAAAATGCTCCTCTAATTCTTTTGCATCTGCAGAATTTTCAGGGATGGTGCATGCTGATATTGAATAAAGCAACCTAGAACCTTTCCAGAATTGTGCTACTCAAAAGCAGTGAATTTAAGATCTTTCTCATGTGCAAAAAGCAGTGAAAGTATTGTTAGGACTCTAATCACCTGCAAAGCAGAAATTATCTACCTGTAACAGTGACAGCAGAACTATACCTTTATGGGAAAAATGAACTGAATTAGAGTGTAAGAAAAAAATCTATCACTAATGGACTAGGTTTAATGCTGAGATTATGGCATGAGAGCAGAACATTTAAAGCAGTTCAACTTTCAAGCATAACTTGAATACACTAGAGCACAACAGACACGTTAGGATCCTGCATCTCCAGGCTTCTAAAAGAGAAGCTCCACTAGCCTGCTCAGTTAGGTCCTGCTAACTTACTTCCTTTGATCTCAGCTGGCTGCTCTATCTCAAGGCCAACAGATCTAAAGGCATCATAAAGCTAACAAAAACTATTATCCACTTTTAAATACATACAGTTAATTCTATAGAGAACAATGTTGTCATTTTACTGTATGAGATCTCCACATTCATGTTTGACAGTTTTTTGTACAATGTGTACAAATCTACAGATCCAGTATACTTGCTGCTTGGGTTGAGCTCAGTCAGCAACACACCTTGCTACAAGTTTCTCAGGTGTTCACATCACCTGTCTGATCTACATCACTTAAAAGAAACTGCATTTTTACATCTTTTAGAACAAACACATGTGACTTAACTCTCATAAAAACTGCTGAAAGAATAAGAAGAGAATGGGATTATAAAAAACTAAATCAGTAAGGAAAAATTGAGGCTGCTCCTTTGCTGAAAGCCTATTATCACAGAAGAGGTGACAAGGCTTAAAAGACCTAACTTCTTTTTCTCTCCTTACATTGATGCCATTTCAGGACTATCTAAAAACAGAGGCCTTCAGGCATCAGTAGCAGCTATTACAACCACCAGTTTGTACTCTCAGAGATGGAGCATGGGTGGAATATTATGCACAGGTTAGAGAACTGGGTAAAAAAAGCAGCAAAAATAAACTCTGTCACTCTGCTAATGAAAGATGTAATTACAGTCCAGCCTAGCTTAGTGACAACACAATAATGAGACATTCTCTGCTCTTAAAGTAAATGGATTAACTCCTAGACTTTATCCAACCACAGCAAACTGTAAGCTGGCAGCATGGGTCTATCCTGGCACAAAACTCCAGAGCAGATGGCTATCTTATGGCCATCTACTCTGCTTTATACAGGGCTCAAATTATAAATTTCCCAAAATCCTGAGAAATGACAAAAGTTCTATATTTTTAGATTTGACGTTCAAGAAATGACATCTCTTAGAGCAATCTGTAAAGTCAATAACTATGTTGAATAGTTCTCAAATATTGTAAATTATTGTATTTCTTCCCTCAATGAACATTTATCATTGAAATCTGCACACAATTCCCAACTGATTTCTTAACAATCACTTTTCAAAATGAAATGTCTCATACTGAGAATATATATCCAGAATAACACTTAGTCATTCAATGGCACTGTTTCATTTTCAAAGTATTAAATTCTCCTTTATAAAAAGTCTCTTTTCTTTTTTTTTTTCAGGGGTTAAGTAGTCTACCTCAGTTCTTTTCTACACTAAAATCTTGACTATATTTGTGTTGGCTTTCAAGGACTCTCACTGAAGAAACTGTGGGAGTGAGATGAAAATATCACATGCAACATATAAAGGAATATAAATATTCTTGGTTTTAAAAAAGTGTTTATTGCACCATGCTTCGAAGAAATCTCTGGAGATCCTGTGACACAAGAAAGAACTAGGTACTAACCCATTGCAACTATGACTACTCAATATTTTTGATGTCTATGTAGCTTGCAGAGCACAGGAAAAATCCCTGTCTAGGTCTGTAGTAAATAATATAGACTTAATTTTCTCTAGCACTAGAAATAGTGGCTTTTTCCACAAAAACATTTCACTGAAAAAAGATGTCTGAAACTTGTAGCTAATATTTTCAGGCTTGAAAGCTGTACTTGATTACACATGGACTATAAATCCCTCCACTTGCTGGCAGTGCACGCATTCTTAAACACAGTGAAATTCCACGGAGATCAGCTACTCACCACATGAATACTTACAGAAAAAGGAGAATTCCTGTGTTGGCCAAGGCAAAAGCAAGACCCAAAATCCCACTGCCCATAATTGCATTGCTAAGGTTGAAGACAGACATTCCCAGTGAAGTAGTTCCTGGGATCTGGAGAAATAAAGACAGTTGTGTCAGCAACAGCTTGGAACAGAGCAGGGAAATGCACCTCTGCTTCAAACCCCATGTTCTGTAATGTATCACATATAAGTAACTACTGCTATGGAAGCAACTTAATAAAATTTGTTTGAAAGAGGAGAAAGTGTCGCTGAACTCTGTCACGCTGCTCACTGCCAGAGAGATTTTGGAAACTGACCTTAATGGTACAGACAACACACAGCTCATACTGCACTCTCAGTTTTAAACTCCATCTTCCACTACACCTGAGAAACATCCTGGATGTGTAATTTATATATGGTAAAGCCATAAGGAACCACCACAGTTTCCTGCCCAACAGAGGCCAGAGGGATTCCCTTGCCTCAAACCCAACCAATATTGCTTGGGGGTTTGGTTTTGGGGTTTTATTTAAGTGCTAAACCCAGGCAGTTCATATTGGAAATTGAATTTAGTTATAGTTGTGTGTGCCCAGCACTTTTGAAGACAATGTCTAAAGGCCTTTCACATCCATAACGTGCAGTTCATTTTGACAGGGAACAGAACAGTGAGAGAGACTTACATATTCATCGCATTTCTTCTTCTCAAGGTGGCTGTTTGTGAGACTTCTTCTGCTTTCTCGATCCGAAATAAACTTGCTGAAAGAAGTCAGAGGATTTATTTCCAGCAAGAGCTTCAAAAATATGAACACATTCATTCCATAAGGAGCATGTGATTACAAAATCCACAATGTATAAAAACTGTATGTGAAAAAAGGTCAAACTCGTAACTGTTCAATAAGCCAGATTATGCCTCACTGATACAGTGTACATTGGGCATCAATAAAGGTAACATCAGCACAAGGTCAGAATAAATGTATGTATACACAAATGGTCTTTTAGGCTACTTAGGAAAGAAGCAGAACCAATTTTGTGGATAGGAAAGTAATTTATTTGCACAGAAGCTAAGAGGAGATACTTCTCCAGGGTGCTGCATAGGCACACGTGACCAGTCCCTGCTCCCAGCCCCTGCACGTGGGGTGAGCACAACTAACACCATTCTACAAGACAAGCAGCCATTCTCTGTGGTCCAGTGGGTTGTACTTATTCCTTTCCCTCATTATCAGGCTTTGAAGGCCCTGCGAAGCAAGTACAACAAGAAACAAAACAGACTTCTTCTTCCCTTCCCTATCGATCTCAAGACTCCTGGGCACCAGCCCAATTACTTCCTGCCTTGCCAGGCTGGAAGGTCCCAGGCATACAGTCCACCAGGCAGTGGGGATGACTCCTCCACAGAAGAGGAAAGCACAATAGCATCCTGGGCACTGACTATAAAATCAAGCAGCTTACAAGTCCTAAGAGGGGAACTCGGGACTGCAGCTGCCACTGGCCAGAGACAACCCCCTGTCCTCCGCATCCTTCAAGGATTATGGGAGTGGCCTATATTCTTTTACATGATTTTTGAGTTGAGATTATGATTGTATATTGATACGACAAATCATAGATTAAGATCTGACTCCATCTGCTGAGGATCCAGGTGACTAGAAATTGTAAGTCAAATTATACTATAAATTCTGTATTATGTTACTTACAGATTGTACTGCATTGATTCTGCTTGTTGAAATTCTGTGCCATTCTAACCACAAATTCTGTGCTACACTAATCATAACACCTAGCTAAAAAACAAACCTGTAATTGTAACTATGAATTACTGCCATCATCATTCTGCCAAGGATCCCTAAAAGATTTCACCTATCCCCTCACTGTCGGGTGGCACTGCAAAACCCTACATCGCCACTGAAACCTTAAGGTGCCACATAGGGTTGGTATGGTTGGAGTTAAGAGGAGGAAGATGTGACACACGCCAGTGCTGGCTGGACAATCCTGAAACAGGCAACCTGCTCTGTTGGTACACTGTTCTGGGCTACTGGATTTTCATGTAAGTGTCTTTCAAAACTCAATGCTGAATTCATCATACTGCAAAATTAAACACTTCTCTGCAGGGAAACAGAATAAACAGCCTTTCTTTCTCTTTACCCTTTACTTGTTCTGTGTCCTTGATGTATCCACATTTAGGAACTTAGTGTTCCCCTGTGGCAGTGTTGGCATCCTTGAAATTTACGACACTTCTGATTTGGATGAGCTGTTATTTTCTCACAGATCTTCTCTTCAGCAAACATTTTAGTTTGTATAAAGCATTCTTTCAGCTTTTCATCTTTTGAAGGTTTATGCACAATTAAGTCCCTGGCATCTTTGCTAATCCACAGATGGTTCTTAGTCTGCACTGGCTAATGCCTCAGCCATCGTCCATGTCACACACCTAACCAGGGGCTGTCACCAAGTGTCAGAGCCCATTTTAGCTGTAGCTACATTAAGCTGGCTCTTCTTAAATTGAAACAGACAAACAGCAGCACTGTTGGTCCTTTCCCACAGTGGGAAACATCTACTGTCTAGGGATGTATAGTTTAAACTGTGACTCAAGACCTTGCATCATCTCAGTACATCCAGCAGTATTCAGGCTGGTAATAAACCCATGAACTTGTAAAGACAGAGCTTGAGCAAACACCCCTACTGCCCCAGCTGTGGCCTAATTACTAGTGATATGTATGATAGCACAGCTTCTAAGGCTATGCCAAAATCATACAGCCATAATGCTGCTGACTTGGCTTCCACAGCTGACACACTGGGCCTTGTGTCTTTAACATTTTGTGTTTATGCCTTAAATCCAGACCTAGATGGCAAACTGTAAGTAGTATTTTAGCGGGGCTTTTTTGCAATTTTGACTCCTGCCCATTGGTCTGCTTTGATTTCCTTTATATCAATAAAAAAGAACTATAGGTTTCTCCTGTATTTTTTAAATACTAACTTCAGCTACTAATTTGCTGCAAAATATAGACATGATGTCAGATATGCCAGCCCTAACACAGTTGGAATAGATGGCTGAACCTCCCCCACCGTTTTATGAAGTGAGAAGCAACCACTTTTAAGATAGACTGGTCCAAAATTAGCTTTCCAAAGCTCACCTTGTAGGTATTTTATCCTCAGAGAATAAAATCTCAACCTGATTCAGAGCATGTGCTTTTTCTCTTTCATGTCTGTTTAAAGCCCATCTCTTGAATGCAGGCAGCGGAGTGTGAACGGTTTGAAAAAGACATTCCAGCTCTCTCTCTCAACACCCTGCAGGCAATTTGTACAGGCAGAAGCACAGAGAAAAGTTTTGTCTCATTTGGATTTGTAACTGCTCCTGGGAACATCTGTGGACTTTGCCTTCTTCTGTCATTTATGGAGATCATGTGTCATTTTAGATGTTGTCAAGAGTTACAATAGAAGTCACTAATCTGCTCCCCCAGTTCTGCTCATCCCCCTGCAGCCAGTTCCCCCTTAATAATTACAAAAATAATGGAATTGTAGATACTATTATTATTGCTTTCTGGTATTAAAGTTTCGTGAAAAATGATTGTTAAAACACTAACACACAATAAAGATAACATTTGAGTAACATTGCTTGAATATAAAAGTTACCACAGGACTTTCCATTAGAATAACTCTGACAGAATAAACAGCTTCTGCAAAGCTGGTATCTTCCATGGCCAATAAACATGTTATTTCCTTCAGGATGGGATTTTGAGAGAACTAGTCTGATTTAATAAATTGATCCAAAGTACTTTCTTCTGAGTTAGTTCTAGAGTAAAAATGGAGTGGGCTTGTTGCCCAGCTTGGCTCCTCATCCACCCTGCATTTCCCACATTACACTGCACTTTTCTCCATTTATGCTGTGTGATGTGTACAGGAGGGCAAAGTTAGACATGGGTATGTGGGTACTGGGATCCCAAACCATGAGGTACTGAGCCCAGCTTCCTTATGGGGGACTTCCCAGCCCCTACTCCCAGCCCCAGGACAGCTTGCCCAGACAGCTCAGCAGCGATGCAGGACAAGGGGATGTGGGCTCTGCCTGTGCTGCATTTGCTGCTGCAGGCAACTTAACCTGCAAGCCCAGAGGAGAGACTTGCCTTGAGACAATGCTTGGTGCAGCCATACCATATGACAGCAAGTTTTCCATAAATGAAAAATATTACTGATCTTAAATGAAATAAAATAAAAAAAAAATAAAAGTAGAGTGGAAGGTAATCCAGTGAATTCAGCAGAAACAAATTTTATCAAGACAAAAATACTTTTTATCAACTTTTTTTTTTTCATTTCAGGGCGGTTTTTTTCCCCTAGAGCACATGAAAGGAAACATATGTTGGAATACTGGAATTTCTAGTTTAACTGTGCCATGCATCTGCTCTGCTTAATAGACATGCTTAGAAAACAAGCCATTCATTGTCACAGAATGCTGTATTTTTGACCTTTATGAGTATGACACAAATTAAGTGAAACGCCTGTTTACGCTGGCCTCTCCCAGCCCTCCCAAGGATCAGAGGCCACTGTGAGAGGTGCTGTGGCAGTGCACTGTAGGACTGTCTGTACCATCAAAGCCTTGAGACTCCCTGACAACCATGAAATCCATTTGCACTGTTTGTTGTCTTCATTTCAAATGCTTTACCCATCACTGAAAAGACATAACCTATTCTTAAATATTTTTGCTTTTCTGTTGTGTTTCCTGTATCACAGCTGAGTATGAACAGACTATACAAAACTTTTCAGATACATTCATGAAATATCCTGGCCAAGATAAAATGAGCTTATCGCTGTGATGCATGAAGCCTCACAGCTGGCCTGGAAAGAATATCTTAATCTAATAATCTTCCTGGTTTGATTTAGTGCAAAGTAGAAACTTAGCCTTATTGATAAAGTGGTTTAAAAAGGATGATGTTTAACTATGGTTTTCAAATTTAATTTATTAAGGACTTCAATGAGAAATGTTTGATTAAGGCAATATCCCTAAGCCAACCACTTTGGCTCAGCAGAGTTAGCCAAAAACCATTTAGGTATCTCAGATACGTTTAAACATAATTAAATTAAAATGGTATTTTACAATACCTTAAACATTTGTTAGGGAAAGCTAGTTTTGCCAAGATGACAGAATTTTATCCCTAGGCAGCTTCTTAAACTGCATGCTAACTTAGGCAGTGGCAAAGATTTCCAAGGCAGGCAAGAACGAGAAATGCAAAGGAAAGCTTGATCTGACTTACTTACACTATGAAACTTGGACAAGATCTTAGCACACCTACTAACAACCTTGTTAACTAAACAAGGGGTGCTGATAACTTACTAGCAGCTGTAAACCAAGACTGGCATTCAGACATCAGCTTCCTGAGAGCACTGTGATAGTTAATAGTTAAGGAGTAAGTTATCTAAATACTGATTTACAATTATGTGCAGAGATGGCAAAGTTTTATAGCCAGGAGACATAGTTAATAGTGACAAAATCCATGTCTGGGTTTCATGCAAATCTCTGAATTGACATTTTCAGAAGACATTCCCATTCAACATCTGCATACAAAGAAAAACCCCTCTTAGTACAGCCTCTTCAAATCAACATCCCCTCCTGACATATAACTATATATTTAGGCCCAGAAAAGGCTGGAAAGTCAAAGGAACACACAGGATTCTTTTCCAAGATCAAGAAACACTTGGAGTTTACAGCCAAATTTGGAATCAGGTTGTGCCGGGTGTACCATCTCTAAAAGACCTTTAAAAAGTTGCTCTACATTGAGCTTGAAAAACTATGTGCTGAGAGAAAAAAAAAATCTAAAATTAAATACAGAGAGCAAAATCAAACAGGCTGAAACAACAAAAAGGTATGTTAGTTGAAAAGTACAGATCTAATCTAAAGCTCAAGTGAAATCAACAGAAAAAGTCCCACTGATTTTGATGGACTTGGGCATTTTACAAGGCCTCACATCACATGCCAGGCAGCACAAAATGTGCTGTTCCCTGTGCCTGTTAACCTCTTGCTCCATGGAAGAAAGGTGTTTGCCAATATAGTTATAGAAAGGGACTAACTACGTCCTTTCAGGATGTGTTCAGCATGGGTGCAGAGCAGGATGTGCCTGCCGGCCGGTCACACAGGAGGTGCTTGCACAGGGCAGTGGCTGTGGGTGGCTCAGGGACAGCCTCAGCCCCAGGGCATGCTGGCAGGGCTGCACTGCTGCACACGTGCTGCTGCACTGGAAATGTGGTCAGTGTGAGCTGCCTTGAAACTCTTGGTTTGGACATGGAGGGGAAAATGAACAAACTGGGATATACAGGGCAAAACAGTCATGTATGGGATGCCAATAGTACCCCATGAGTGCCTAGGCAGATGGCTAAGACAACCATAATATGCTACATCCTATAGCCAAATGACAGATCCTCCTTCTGCAGAGGAAGCAAGCTCTCCACAAAGGAACAGAAAATTGTGGAATATGTTAATCTGCCCTGAGAGCCAGAACAGTAATCAGAAATTCTGCCTCTGAGTTTCTGACCCTCTTTCCTCACTCCACTTTTCTTCTTCCTTTTGCAGGCAGCCTGGATCCAACCCAGATCTAGCCACGCTTACTGTGCCTAACTCCACAAAGCACACTGTGACCACAGAGGACCAGGCACATACAGCACGCTCCTTCCCCACCCTCCATAAACATTCACTGACAATGAAGCGCCAGCAGGGTTTTTCCCCATAACAGTTACTGATGGCATCAGCCAAAGTGCTGGGGAGGCACAGCCAGCCTGGTATAGCCACTCCTTGTCTCAAGGATATAAATCCTCAACAGGCTCCAGGGAGTGAATTTACCACTGTCTGCCCCTAAGCTCCTCTCCTTACAACATGAACCAGCAGGAAAGCAAGCAGGTTCCTACTGGAACTATTTTGTTTTGGCAAAGTTGGAGGGGTTTTTGTCTTGCCCA
>VXBB01002362.1:723271-760063 GCA_013399915.1 Illadopsis cleaveri
GCCGGCGGTGGGGCCGCGCCGCCAGGTGCTGCGGGAGCCGAGACTCCGCGGGGTGGGCGCTTACACGTGTCCGGACAGGGGACCCACGGGCCCCCCGAGACCCCAGCTCCCCGGCCGCATGTACGTTCAGCAGCTTTCTTTTCTTTTTTTTTTTTCCTTTAAAAAAAAAAAAAAAAAAAAAAAAACAAACAAAAAAAGAACCCAAAACCAAAGAAACCTGATTTTTTTACTCTTTTTACATCAGACAATATTTTTTCTCTCTTTTTTCACACCACGGTTGGCCACAGGAGAACCCCTGGCAGCAGGCTTGAAATGGCTACGGAAGATCTGGCACTATTATGTTTGACAATTTCCTGTTTTCTTATGTGAAATATATATGCTTCCATTTGTGGAAAAGGTTAGAGCATTTCTTGCTGGGGCATCACACCTTCCTTCAAATGAACGGGGAATTCAATGCACAGATGATTTGCTGTAGTTTGTTGTTTCCATACTAATATGTATAAAGCATTATATGAGCTTTTTGGCTTGGAAAAAACTTTTCAAGAACTAACCTGAAGCAAGATGGTGTTGCAGCTGTCCTTGACTCCCCCCTCTACAGAACACATGACTTGCATGGGGTATCACAAGGCAAAGAATGAAAGGGTGATGGAGCCTGTGGGTTCGGGTGCAGTTTGCCTGGCAACCCATGGAGGCTAATTGCTTCTGGGCAGCTTTCATGGCAACTCTTTCAGAAGCTTCTTGAGGTGCTTACTCTGGAATTTCCACTACTGGGTCTCCTAAATGTCAGGCCGAAAAGGCAGATGACACACATGAAGAACTGTGGTTTTCAAATTACTGACTTTGCATATACAAATCGGATTCCTGTTTGGGTGCTTTCACCACTTTTTTTTTTTTTTTTTTTCCCCCCCCCAATAGCACAGTTCACTGAGTCATAGAACAATTTGGGTTGGAAGGACCTCTAAAGGTCATCTAGTCCAACCCCCAGCAATGGACAGGGACATCCTCATCTACATCAAGTTGCTCAGAGCCCCATTCAGCCTGACTTTGAATGTTTTCAGGGATGGAGCATCCACCACCCCTCTGGGCAACCTCTTCCAGTGTTTCACCACCCACTTTTTCATTATATCTAATATAAATTGACCCTCGTTCAGTTTAGAACCATCACCCCTTGTCCTATTGCAACAGGCCCTGCTAACAAGTTTGTCACTCTTTCTTATAGGCCCCCTTTAGGTACTGAAAGGCAACAATAAGGTCTCCTTGGAGCCTTCTTTTCCCCAGGCTGAACAACACCAACTCTTTCAACCTGTCCTCACAGGAGAGGTGCTCCATATGTATGATCATCATCATGGCCCTACTGCTCCAACAGCCATATGTGTCTCCTGTGCTGAGGACCCCAGAGTTCTCTGAATGTGAAGTGCTGTGCAAACAGTAAATTAATTAACACCTGTTGCACCCTTCTAGGACAAGAGCCATATCATCCCAGTATTAAGTGAAGCCTGAGGAAGAGCTAGCTGTACAAGGGCATTGAGGCAAGGGCTGGTCTTTCAACCTTATTCATGTGATTAAACCTCTCAGATCAGAATCATATGCTGTATGATCATATCATATCTCAGTTCCAGAGAAATTTAAGATTGACAAAAGATGTGGGACTGGATTCCAAGTCAAGGGCTTCACTCTCCACCTAGACCTCAGTGCAAGGTACCATGCCTGAAAGCAGAGAAGCAGGTATTTGCAATTCACTCTGACTCAATTAGACTTATATATGGTAAACTGAAAATCAATCTCTCCCCCAGATTATTGAATAAAAATGTGTATTATATAGTGGATGGGGTCAGGTGGTGCTGCTGGAGGGAATAAGAGGAAACTACTTTGTTTCTTTAAAACAAAACATGTATCAGGCTATCAGGTGAATGATCATTGATTTGATGTTCTGCTACCTCCTTTCCTTTTATAGTTTTAAAGGAAGGCTATTTGATTCTTACCTTGTCATGTGCATTCTTAGAATGGAGGTAATTATTTTTCATAGAATTAAAAAAAAAGTATTTTTAATGTATCTCAACACAGCTCCACAAAAATGATAGCACTTCTTATAAATGGATGTTATTTTACTTTGCATCTTTAGTATTTCAAATTTATCCACTCTCCCTCTCAATATCTCTCTGATTTTTTATCACTGTTGGTTGTGTTTGCCTTGATATGCTGTGAAAGTTTGATGCTTGTGGCAAGCCTCTTCTAGTTCTAGTGTTATGGTTTTTTATAAGCTTTTATTCAACAGGTTTTCATGACAGTCACCCCATATTGACCCTATTCACTCCTTTTGTGTCTTTCTCTTTTTTCTTTTCACTCATTATCTCATTCCTATTTCTGGTTTAGAGATACACCACAAAGATTCAGGAATTTACGTTAATTTTTTTTTCTTAAACTGCTATGAGATGGGCATCCATCTCAAATCTCTTCTTGGATGCCTTTCAATGCACTTTTATCTAGTCAAAATGGATCCTCTTTTCTTTCCTCTGAAATAACCCTGAGCCTTTCTCTGTTTGTGGTGTTACCATTCTCATCCTGCTTTTGTTCAGACTTGCAACTTCCAAATATCCTTTAGATTATATTTTGCCTGCCTAAAATGAATCAACAGCCGTGTTCATTTTCAGAACTACCCTCTGAAGTGCAATGTTCTTCCAGTGTCTGGAAAATTCCCTTCTGTGCTGTCCTTCAAGAATTTATGCTTATTGACTAACCTATACTTACTAATGGAAACTGCTGGTATGTAACAAAAAATATATCTACATAATAAAAGTGAGCTTAAATCAAAAGACACCAAATACTACTTTGGTTGACTAAAATATTGCACGTGTGAACATTTAGCAATTTTCTTCATGCAGTTTCAGAATGCTGTTTGATTTGGCGTGCATTTCATTGAAAGTGGGGCTTGTTTGGCTTCTTTGTTGTCTTTTGCTTCCAAATTGCAGCAAAGCCTACCAGACATTCCAGACACAATTCTTGCACCTGAAACAAAGCTGATGACAGAGTGTCATTAATTTTGTATGATTATCCTTACAACTTTTTTACCCTCAGGCAGATATATGGCTACAGCCCAGGGGAATGGAGTTGCTGGAGTTGGAGGTGGCTGTGCCTGGGGCAGAGGAATTCACAGCTGATGTGATGAGCCTGACAGGTGGAGCTGGAGGTGCTTACAGAGTTCTCTTCGCCTCTATTTTAGTGCATCCGTCATTGGCATGCTTGAACTTAGGTGTTAGTTCTTGTGTGAAAGAGAGGAGAATAAAAGAGAACAGATCAGAAGTGTAAAGCCAGCTGAAGGAGAAAATCCTGTGTTTTTCAGAGAAGGTGATTGCTGCCAGAAAGTGACCTTGAACATCTTTGAAGTCTCTAACTGCCATTCAAGAATGGTGATGAAGCAGAGGCTGTAAGCAATGGCTATTTCTGCACCTGAGTACAACCTCTACAACTTCTAAATCAAGTTGAACTAAAATGCACATAGAATGTCGTGACTCTTTTTTTTTTTTTTTTAAATTTATTCACTGTTTTTGTTTTTTGGAAAGAGGAATTTGTGTCCATTTGCTGCAGAGAACCAACCAGCTTAGGTTTGATAACAGTGTTTTAGCCATGGGACTGCTCACAGGAGGGGGCAGTACTGGTTCTTTTAAAGGAAGTAATTACATAGGGAGATCCCTTTCCCACCAAGGCTTCACAGAGATTGTGGGCTCAAAAAGTTTTGGAGGTGTGCCGCAAGGACAAACAAAATACTGGTACCTACTTGGGCTGGGTGTGGTTCAAGCCCAAACACGCCATGAGGTTTGCTGAGGTGGGTGAAGTCTTTCAGGGTGGAACAGCAGGCTATTGACTGCACAGTACAAATTTATTCTTGAAAATAAAGTAAATGTTTCAACAAATATCTATGGATTCTGTAGTCAGCCATGCCAGGATTTGCTAGCAAACAAAAATAAAGGTTTTGGGGATATCTATCACCATGTTAAAAGCCTTCTGGTGCTAGCAGGGTCCTGACATTGAGTCTGGGACATTAGCAGGGGAGGATATTTTGCTTAGCCGCAGAGCAAGGGAGAATATCATTGACTACGGTGCATAGTGTACGATCTGTACATGATTGGTCTTGCGTGATACTCTGAAAAGAACTGCCCACACTTGTCATAGATTTCATGAGCACTGATAGCATCAGCTGTGTTTAAACGTGTTCAGCCGCCTCCGACTCTGCATGTTGAGACAATCAAATTTTCTAGGGCTGCGAAATCCCGCATGCATGTCTGTAATGCTGTGACCATGCGATGTTATCACTCGTTAGTTTCCTGGCCAAAGTATGGTATCCGACTGATAATGAGTAATCCTGGTTTAATAGGAGTTGTCCTCTCCTCTTCCTCTTTAGATTTTGGAATTCACGGAGCGAACCGGGTAGTTGTGCTTTTTCTCCTTAACTCCTGATCATCTGCTCTAATTCTTTTCTTTGGTCAGAACGAGTGTTTTACTGGGATACAAAGTTTTCAAACTTCCTGCATGAGGCTAAGGAAATAGCAGTGGCTAAAATAAAAGAGATTTACAAATATGATAGATGCCTGCAGTGATAGTAAAAGTTCCATTTAAATATATTTTAAAAGTAGTTTTAAGAAAATACTCTTTTATTTACGAGCCTTTAAGGCATTGCAGTTTATATGGTCTGAGTAGACCATAAAACTTTGATCTCTTTGAAATGAGTTAATTCAGACTTTGTGGTGACCAGGTGCTGAGTTGTGTTGCTATATAAAGATGAGATTCTCTCGTCTTTTCCCCAGAAAAGAATGGGTTTTGCCATTCTATTTGTATAGAGTAACCTCAAGGGCTTGCTTAACATTTTGAGGGATAATACCTGTGATGTCATGTTGTCAGAAATTGTCCTGGCAAATTGCAGCTCCTAGTCCCAGCATTTACAGCACAGCTATTGAGAATGGCATGTGTCTAGAAACATGAGATAATTGATAACAGTTGTGAATTAAATTATACTAAAAATACTTAGCTATGTATTGTATTAAATTATACTAAACATAATTCATTTAATCTAGGACTGGCCTGCTAGTGCAGAGCCCAGTAATTGAATTCTCCTCTGTTAAATAAGATAGATTAAAAGATAGATATAGATATAAATATAGATACAGATAGAGATAGAGATAGGGATAGAGACAGAGATAGAGATAGAGATGGAATACAGATAGATATAGATATAGGAGCGAAAAAAAATTAAAACTTAGTTCAGAATTTAGGTGCCAAATATTATATATCTAAATCCATAACATTAATTAAAAGCTTTTGAAGTTGATGAGCATATCTCACTGCTGCTTAAATCCATGGGTGTTGAGGGAAATGGGTGTCTTTAGAGAGCAGAGTGCTCATTTACCTATGTGTGAAATTAGATGCTGACTTGTAGGTATCCAGGTTGTATACACTGATCTTAGTGTAACCCTGCAATAATGTGATCTGCTGACCTCATGCTATCATAAAACATCATGAAATGGGAGAATTTGGAAAAAAAAATGAATTTTTTTGACAATTCCCATCTAAAAAGATGACATAATATTTTCAGGATGGTGGAGAAATGATGAATTCTTTAAATCACCACAGTAAACAAACACCAAATAAAGGTTAGATTTACACACAAGAAATTCAGACTCAGGGAGTAGAGGACTAGGTTAAAATAAAGTCCCTTAAGAACATCTTGGCCAATATTTTTTAAAAGAATAAAGCAAAATAAAGCTATTGACAAGCCTGAGGGCATTTCAGGAAGTGTGGCTGAAATCTGACAGAAATAGTCAGTTTATTTAAAATTTGATGTTACTAACAAATCTGTAAGGCCAGGCAGACGCCTCATGTGGTAGCCAGGACCCATTCCGTACTTCTTCTGGTATTTACATAAGCTTTTGCAATTCTGTAAAATACAAACAAATTCAATATTCATGAAACATAAATTTAATCAGTGAAAGCAGAATTTATCCCATCATGTACAAGGCTTTGAGTGTTGCATATTCCATGCAAATCCTGGATTGTGACAGTACTATAGGCCAAGGCCATGCTATGTGGATACGCATTCAGTAATGCGTAATTCAGTAATGTGCGTTTCTTTAATTACATGTTTTTGGAGGAGTGAAGTTCCACAGAAAAAGCATAAAACACATAAAATTAAACACACTGTTATTTCATGTTATAAATATAGCAAGACTTCCTGATCTGCTCAAGACAGGGAAGTTTCAAGCCCTGCTGGTGTGGCTGCTTCCCCTGAGCCTCCCGTGCGGTGGGGAGCTGGTCAACATCAGTTGTGCCTCACAGACAGGCTATTGAGCTTGAGCTGCAGATGAGGAGAAAAGGCAAATAGCAGACAAAAACGTCAAGGTATGCAGCTCTATTAGCAGTCATGCTTAAACACATTCTGAGGTACCTGTGTGGTAATCTATTTCTCTCTCTGGTTTTGGGCTTCATGTAGCAGCTGCCATTACAGTAATGAAGTGATTAGATCTGCTCTGTTGCCTAATTACAGGACTAGAAATGGCATGCGTTCCTGCAATCTAGTTAAGTACTCCATATCTGAATCCTCCGATTTCAAGGATAGTGTTTGGAAAATTATCTTTAGAGCACATAATTTTTTTTTTTAAGTGTGCTTGATTGAAGTGAGGAGTCTATCATATCGTAGAGTTATTGATTACATTAAGTACTTTGAACTTACACAGTGTTTTTCATCTCAGCATCTCTTAGTGTTTTGCTACAAGGGGCAAGTATTACTAGTCCCATTGCAAATTGAAAACTTGGGGAAAAAAAGGAGAATACATTATTTGTTTAGGATTCCCATCAAATGTTACAGCAAGATTAGCTAGTTCAAGACTAGATATCCTTTTCTTTAATGTCCTCGAGAGGATGCTACAAGCAAGAGACCTTTTGTTGCATTTCTTTTGGATGAAAGGATCTTCCATGCAGGTCCTGCTGCTATAGATTTTGGGTACAACATGAGACTGCTCCCAGTCTCCGCCTGGATGCAGCACCTGCAACTTCCCAGAACAGTTGCCCAGTCTTTGTACAATTCTATATAGTCGTACTAATGATAGAAGCACAGTGTTACAAGAGAGAAGACTTCACATGTCTGCCTTAATTACTGATATTTATCTCTCTAGAGGTAGGACTGCCTTCATACCAGCTCCTGACATCTTTGGAGATGGAAAACTAAACCTGATCCTTACCAGCATCTGTTTTATTGTCTTCCAGCAGCTGTATATTTTCCCACCTAGAATGTATTTCGACACTGTGGGTTTAAAACCCTCTCTTGTCTGGGTTTACATCCCTGGGTGTCCTATCTGGGACAGTTGGTGTGACCAGAAGTTGAACATCTGAGAGAACCTGCCTTGTCCTGCAGCCTCTTCCAACAAAATGTGTGCTAGCAGAAGATGCTGTTCACTTAGCAGTGCATACAGCTAAATGTGTACCCTCTTACAGAAACAAGATGGTCATTATCAGTGGAACACACACAACTCAAGCATTAGCAGAAGCTCTTCACACTGCGAAAGGGATTCAGTGGTTTTGATTTCCACTGCTTTCACTCATCTACAGGTGCAGGTCCCTCCTGTTTTGCCATCTGTTTCATGTTGCTTAGTCAGAAGATGAAGAAAACAGGTGACAGTAATATTTTAACAAGACTGTGTCAGAGGTTAAGTGCAATAAAATTTCAAAGACTCATGTAGAAGTCTAAATGTTGGTTTAAAAAAATATATCCTGAGGAAAGTGATAGTCGAAAAAGTTCTTAGAAGGTTAGGGTACAACAAATGCTTTGCCAGTAGATTTGGTGTATAAAACTCTGAGTAACCAGAAGACAAAAGATATATTACAATATGTGGGATATAAAAATTTACATTATTATTTTATAGCTAAAATTTAGAGATATCTAATGTATAATCTGTATTAGCTGATGCTACTTTAGCTCTTATATTAAATACATTTTTTAAAAAATCCTGAGAATGGGTTTAGAACTTGTATTTCATGCAGGAGCTTGACTGTAGTTTGCTAAGTATACCTAGTCCAAAATAGCCATTTGAAAATGGTCTCTTCCTAAAGCCTTGCCTTGGCAGAAAGCCATAGCCTGATCCTGCAATTTTGTCCATTCAGGTACTGAAGTCACATTGGAAAAATTGTTATGGACTTGTTTACAAAGCCCAATGTGTTTTAAATATTACTGTCATGGCCTAATGCAGGTGTAAAAGGAAGGCATAACAGCATTTTGCAAATGTGTTCTGAAATATTCATGTTCATCACAAATGCTACCTAATTCAGGTTGGGGATGCTTTTCTAGAAGATTGTAGTCCAAAATTGCTGTTTTCAGAAAGGGTTGTGGTGCTTTATTTTTTTTTTTTTTTTTCAGAGTTTTGCAGGATCCATCACCCCTCTATGCATGTGCAGGTGGGCTGTGAGAAGTGGCCTCTTAGGCAATCTCAGTCAGCATTAGGGCTGGCCAGAAGCTTCCTGAAGGCAGGGAGATGCATAAAACAAATGCTATGCTGAAACACTTTCTGAAATTTTGTCCATAATGTGGAGTCCAGGACATAATGGCATAAATAATTTCTCAGAAGTTTCAAGGGCCCAGGGGCGAGGAGCAGTCTGTGCAGGAGCATGCCTCCCTACTAGGCTGTGGTTGCAGAGCTATCTCATTTCCTTCCAGCCAAGCTGGGGCACACATCCTGGTTAGGAACAACATCATCTCAAGCCTTGAGCTCAGATCTGTTCACAGAAGGACCATTGCAAAAGCAGAAATGGGCAGGTGGTACACAGGCAGCTTTGCTTCCCTGAAGCCTGAGCTAGCATTTTTAACTCATGAGAGTTGTCTACAACAACTTGTCTGGGACCTGCCTTCCCAGTGGAAGAGTTTGGACAAGACATTTTTAATCTCACCTCTTCATGTCCCCTCCCCAGACCGGATGCTCAAGAGTCCCCACTGCACTGCTGTTTCACTTCCCCAGGACCCTCCCTGGGCCCCAGGCAGCCTCAGTGGGGACATGGCATGGCAGGAGCAGCACTGGGGTGCTTGGGGTCAGAGCAGGGGCACAGTGCTGTCAGACCTGCTGAGGGCTGCCTCGTAGGGGGAACGGGCTGGTGATGCTAACCTTGGGTAACACTCAGAAAGGATGCTCTATATATTGACCTGGAGGGAGCATGGTAGCTCATTCCACCTCCCTGCAGCAACGACCACAGCCCTACAGGAGCTACACAGCTCTCTGGATTATAAAACTGTATTTATTCCTGCCTTCGAGGTAAATGGCACTGTTCTGCAATTTTCCTTGGGTTTTCCACTTTTTGTTTTTTGCAGTAAAGTCTGTGGCTTAGTGCAAAGTTGAGAGTTGGGAAAATCTGGATGCCAAGTGGCAGATTTGTGACAGAAAAAAGTAGCCAAGCTCAGCCACAAATTCTTCTCCTCTCTTCTTGGTTGAGACAGGACAAATCCAATCCCACAACTCCCCCCCAAGCCACTTAATGCTTGGAGCATGACTGGCATAGGAAATGTTAAGATTTTGATTATGGTTGTAAGAAACCCAAACCAAGACCTTAAATGAAAGAGGGATTGGACTTTGGGGCATGTCCACTGCCACAAACAAAACCATCAGCCTGTATTATAGAGGACCAGGAAACTAAAAATGTGGTGTATCAGAACTTGATTCACATGCATAATTCTGTTTGAAATTGTTTTGGGTTTAACCAGGGGAGTGACTGATTGTCAATTGCTCAGAACCTCACCCTGTGCTCAGTAAATATTCTGCAGGCAGAGAGGCAGTGTCCGTGAATGATCAAGAAGCTCTCGAAGCTTACAGCACTATGCAGTTATTACAGTCTGAGCATTTTTTAAGCAGAGCAAATATTTGCTTTCAATTTCACGGCTAACTGTTGCTGGTGACACACACGGCCTCTATGGGCACAAGCACTCACTGGCTCCTTGTTTGCCTTTTGATTTTCTAGCAGGAGAAGGGTTTGGTGCCAATATGTAGTATAACAAATAAAAAATTATTTGCTTTTCTCTGACGTTCGTCTAGTTTGAAATGCTACTGATGCTTTTCATTTAATTTCTCACGTGGATTAAACAAACATTTAATTTCTCATGTGGATTAAATAAACACATGCCACTCACAACAAACACTGCTGCTCATGACTCATTAAGTTGTGCTTCCTAACCAGGTAATCAATTGCCTGAAAATGTTGCGACAACAGAGTTGATGACCTGTGTAATGTGAAAATGAGGGTAACACAACCAAAGGCCGCCTTCTTCAGGCCTTTTGCACACAACAGTGCTGCGTTGGGACTTCTAAAAATGGTGGGATTTTTTCCTTATCATTTTAATCTCATGCTTGGAAAATTTTTGGATTGAAATTTATGTCTTTGCCCCTGCCCTTTTCCTTACCCTGTCTCCCTTTATTTAGGCTAACTTGTGCCATAAATAATATTATGTTATATTACATAATGAGAACAATGTCACTAATTAGGGACGGACAAAACTTTCCCTTTTCAATACCTTCAGTCCATATATCTTTGCTAATTAAAAGACCACACTGCCAGCTGACCTGCATTGCCACATATACTGATCCAGTCTTCATCCCAGTATGGCCTATGGACACAGGGACAGTAAGCACAGCTGTACCTTCCCTCATTTTTGTGATAATATGCAAAATCTAGGTGGTCTATCTGGGGCTGTTTGAGGATGAATACTTATTTGCATGTTCTCTTAGAGTNAGAGTTTAACTGCTCTTGGAAAATATTTGTCTACTAACAAAAGTGTCTGCCATCCCTCTGCATTTATCCGGTCTAAAAATACTGTGTCATACAGAATTCACTCGTATTTCATTTGTGAGTCTATAATTTTCTCTAAGAATTTGTTTCTTGCTGTGGAAGTGTTTATTTTCTCCTATGCCAGTGACGCTAGTGCTTGAAGTGTTTATATCGTTGTCATGCTGCTGCAGTAAAGCTTTCCCTCGTTTTTCTACTCATCTGGATTATCCTGTGTTAGCAAATCATGAGAGATGGCAACAAACCAGGACACAATTCATGGAGATGGGCTGCACTAACACACTCTGCCAAGAAGAGGTTTTCACACTGAGTAAGGCAAATTTCTGAGCACGCATGGCCGTCTCTGGGTAAGGTGTAGAAGCAAACTTCAAAGCTTGGCAGAAGTAGAGAGAAGCTGCTCTAAGGCAAATTGGGTATGTGTAAATTTGGCCACCCAGCAGAAAAGGTAGCTGGTACTTGCCCAGCAAAACTGAGAGATATGATAAGTTTATCCCTTCAAGTGTGGGGAGGGGTAATGTATCACCTGCCCGATGTGAGAATGGGAAAGGAGCACTCAGTGAAACTTGGTTTCATAGCAAAATTTGGTTTCTGCTTGTATTTCAGATCTATACAAGAGCTTTTGTTCATGCAAGATTTTTTAATTTCTATTTTTTTAAATTTCACCAATTCATCTAATAAAAGATGTAATCCCTACTTATAAAACCTATCTTGTTTATTTCTTATGCCTTTTGGCTACAACGATGCTACATCTTTTGATACAAATATGTGTTGAATACAACTTACTTTGATATATATGACAGCATATTCTCATCTTTCATTTTACATCATATGAAGGAGACAATGTGTTCTTGTGAAAAAGTTTATGGAGGGAAGTCACGAAGTTAAATTGTGATTCTTATGATTTTAAAATGGATTTTTCTGAGAATGTGTTCCTCTGCTACACTGCAGTTTTTCCACAATCCTGTTTACAATGTACAGAAAGATTTCAATGTTACTTCTTTGACACCTCAATTGAACAGTCTTCAGTTTATTTCTGTTTCCCCTGTATTGGATATATAGATATATATTGGTTTGGGATATAGAGATTTGTCTCTTTTCTGTTGTGCTGTTCCAGGAGATAGTTATGCACCTTTCAGACAAGTGGGAAGTGATTTATCTTTGATAGAAATATGTTATGACATATAATGCTCTTATTGATCTATCGTGCTGTTATCCTCAGATGTGCTTTCCTTGCAGAACTGTTTTCTGTTAAAGAAATGAGCAGCTGAAATTCTGATAATCCCAAGCTAAATCTGAATCAAGCTCATGAATCTAAATATAAAACTAATAGCAAGATGTGATCAGAGTTTGCATATGCCAGCTTCATTTGCAAAATCAAATTTTGACAGGAAATGGAAAATAAGATAATCATCCTCAAGAAGATCCTAATAACCTCCAAATTTGAGTATTTTTATCTTTTTTCATTTGATCCTCTTTAAGGATTAGTACAATACATCAAGATGATGCTTCCTATGCAGGAAACTTAGAGTCAGAAAATAATGTTAAAATATCTTGTATTACATCAGAATGAATATATATATATATATATATCTGTAACGAGAGGAGAATGAGAAGTGAATTTAAAGGAAGTAGTTGCTTTTTCATAACTTTGCTACTTAGCAGCAGCAGGCAGGAATTTTCCTATTTTTCCCTGAAGTATGAGACGCTAACTAGTCAACGGGAAGGAAACACAGCAATATTGTTCTGTGTGCTCTCATATGACTCGGCCCAGCGGATCAGAGTGGCTTTGCTGGCCCGCCTGAGGGGCCGGGGGAAGCCGCGGCGCCCGCAGCAGCATCGCCGCTGCCTCTCGCTCCACAGCCGCTCTGTGGGCGCACGGCCGGCTGTAAACATAGCATTCACACAGCTGCCACCTGGAGCCGGCTGTCCGCATCTGCCCACTTCTCCTGCGGAGAAGTCTCCCCTGAAACGCCTTCAGGTCCATTAGCTGAGAAGTTCCTTGAAGCATTTACTGCGAAAGGACATCTGTGAGAAATTCCTTGACTGGTGCTGCTTAAGGAATGTTTGGGAATATTTGTAAGAGCCCATTAAGCTGAAAGAAAATGGTGTGTTCAAAGGCCAAATGCCTGGAAAATGCATCCCAATGGCACAGTTTGTTTTTGCCATGCTTGGCCTTCTCGGCCATGCTGACGCCATGGTCTCTCTTATGGGTGCCATGTCTGATGCTGTGAAACACACGCAGGTATTTCAGCCTGGAAAATATCATGAGAACAGTTTTGGTAAGG
Source organism: Illadopsis cleaveri (assembly GCA_013399915.1). Lineage (NCBI taxonomy): Eukaryota > Metazoa > Chordata > Aves > Passeriformes > Timaliidae > Illadopsis > Illadopsis cleaveri. Next base: position 736,366 of record VXBB01002362.1, read on the forward strand.
ATTCAGCAGAGTTTGTAATAGGATTAAGTATCCACAGCAGGCCCGGAAGCTGGGGTAACTCTTCTCCTGCTGCAGGGATTCTCCCTGTGACCTTTCTCAGCACATGTCCCAGTTACTTGCTTGTTTCAGTGCAAAGTGTGAGCTCCAATTTCTTTCTTCAGTTTCCAAATTAATTCTGTATAGGAGGTCTTGAGGGGGGGAAAAAAAAGCTTGTTTTAGGCTTGAGTCCAAAACGAATTTAAAATAAGAATTAGTTAGTGAGACGGTTCCAGCTACTTAAAGCATATACTTAATTTGGGTCCCCAGAGCCCCAAGCACTGTGCAGGGAATACCAACTTTGCCTTTAAGTTCAGGAAAAGCTGGAGTAAGTGCTGCTCCTCTCCTACAGCAGCATCATTGGACTTGGAGTACGGCTGCTTATCTTCCCACAATAAAAGCAACCTTAGGACGGTAATAAGGTTGCTGTCAAGTTTGAAGATGGTTTCCACAATTTCCAGACATTCTTCTGTGTAGAAAATTTGGTTAGATGATAAATAAAGACCTTTACTGGATTTTGGAGGGGATTTGCAGCTCTCTTTCTGTTTGTGCCTCAATTAATCCTTGTTAATTTTCTGGTTGGTTTAAAAAAAGTGAAGGCAAATATGTGACAGCTAGTACCAATACCACATGAGATGACCATTGTTAAGACTATAAATCTCTTCAAAGCAAAGAATTTGTCCATTTTTGTGTCTTCCAGATAAGTGAACAATTTGGCAACAGCAACATGATCCAAATTAATTATTCAAAATCTAAACTTCTTGCAATTTCTGTGTTGCTATGATCTTTAAAATAATTCACCACGTCATCTGCCTTTGGTGCAGCCAACTATAAAGGAAAATGAAAATGGCCTCACATTCCATTAACATACTTCTTCACCTTGTTATTCTTTTCAATAGGCAAAGTTATCCTTCCTCAAAACACAGGCATAGTTCAGGCCATCTATTTTTTTTCCACAAAGGCTGTTTTTAAATCCCCAAGAACAAAGATAATTTCCTATGAGTCAAGGCAAATTCCTCCCTTCAAATGAGTACCACCATCAATCTTTTGGCCAGAAAAAATACTTACTCTCTTTTCCTTCCTGTCTGGTTCCTGGAAAATTGCATCATTCTTACCGTTTAAAAAAATATTTTCAGGAAGTGAAGTTTCTAACTCAAGGCCAGAACCTTGTTTTTGACTTTGCAATTTTTATGAGATCCTTGTGATTCAAAATATTGTAATTGACTGTGAGTAGAAAAACCTACAGCATCACTGATATGTTTTGGTACAGAGTGACAATCCTAGGATCCCTCAAATATATGGATCAGACTCACTATTTCCCTGGGGAAAATACATTTTATATTTGTAGCACCAAAACTCATTGGTATAAAAAGCTTTTTACAAAGTGAGAGACCCCTTTTGTGGAGAGAGGCACACACATGCCCCTGTATTTGCTCTGTAGGAGCAGCAGGAATGCTCTGCCTGCAGTTTGCCTATAAGGCTGTTGTGGGGCTGCACCAGCCACTGCTGCCCAGCACATCTTGTCGTGAGACGCTTGGCTGTGCCAGGAGCCAGTGCTTCTTTGTTTTCCAGGACTGGTTTCCTCACTGTCACCTTGAAAACCAGGAGAGGAAAAGGCTTTGTCTAAAAGTTAGAAATGAGTAAAGTCTGAAAAAACTTAGTCATCCCTCTGTGGCTTATTTGTGAGTTATCCACTCTAAAAATCTGTGTTTAAATGGTGATGTGGACCTCCATGCTGCTCCAGCAAGCCACCTCCTTGATTTGAGCATATAAATACTGGTAATTGCTCACAGTCAGCAGGAAAGGCTCTGGCTTACAGTGATTAATTTTATTGCTTATGTTAATGTGCCAGTGGGATAGAAGATAGCCTTGTGGGCACTAAGTAACAAGAGTTAAGTAATGACTCTGGTTGCCCTTGGAGACTGTCAACACATACAGTTCTCTCCACTATTTTTTTTCACATGATTTGGAAATAATTCCAAAGTATTATGAAAACTTATTAATCGAGCTGCTTTACAGGCTGGCGTGGCTGATGTTCAGTTTTTCACACTTTCTTTCATATGTACTTTATCCAGGATTATTTCCACTAAATCTTTTTTCCCTTTCTGTTCAGGGAAGGCAAGGACACAAACAAATAACCACGAAATCACTTTGGGATTTCTGATGTTTTGCACAGGCGTTCTTCTCATCTCCCTTTTCATTTGTTAGTAAGTCAGCTTTCTCTCTTCTTCACCATTATGAAATCATTCTCCTTTTCTGTTCCTCTCCAGGCCTCTTTTCTCTGCTGTGTTTCTTCTGGCTTGCTTTCCTCCCCTGTGACCTGTGCTTCGGTGACTTCCATTGCCAACTCCAAAAATGCAGTTGTTGTCTACATTTTCACTCGTTCTTGTGGGAACCCTCAGTGACACTGACCTGATTGTGAGCATGCTGGGGAGGGTCAGAAGAAGACCTGAGGGACCAGCAGACCCCACTTGGCCAAGAGTGGCGGCTCCTGTCCCTGTGTGGGATAACTGGCTGCTGGCAGCTCTCATTTCCACCCTTCAACCACCGTGATCAAGCACCCGTTTGGTTAGCACACACTTGAGTTTTTGTCTTGGACACCTTTCTCTTTTGGGCAGCAGCCAGCTCAGTGGCCTGACCACCTCTTCGTCTCTGCATCTGCCAGCTTTCCACATCTTCCAGCTCCCTGGAAGGCCACAGGGAAAGTGGACTCATGGCTAAAAACAACACTGGATAATAAAAAAAAGCACAAACTGTGAGGATTTGCAAACCAGATCAGTGTGCAGGGCAGCAGGTAAGCATGGCCAAGGTCTCAACACTTGATGCAGAGAAAACTGTGCAGCTACATTTTCGGTTATGCTCTCCAGTGCCAAAACCAATCCATAGTTTACTAACATTAATGCATCTGTTGGCTTTCATAGTCACTACCATGATATTGCAATATTTCTCAATGTTTCTTTACCACTGAGTATTTCAAACATTACTTCCCTTTTATACTTCTATAAAACATGGCAGTCAATTTGTCAATTTGGGTGGAAAGGACCTATATACTTCCACTTGAAAATCTCTTCATCTTTACAGTCTATGAAAAGATGATATAGGAAGATACAAAGGAAATTAAAAGTACAGACATTTATTTGTGAGAAGAAAATAGGTGCCAAGAGTTTGTAAAACCTTGGGAAAATTAGAAAAATTGAATGGTCTTAGGTGTCTGTATTGGAGGGGGAAGGGAAAGCTACAATACATTATTCTGCAGAAGAGTGAGAGAAATGAAAGCAGGAAAGATTCTGCAGAGAAACTTCTGTAGTTTATCTCTGTGTTATTGAACTATGTATAATAACTCATTGTACACAGACACAGAAAGCACCATTCCAGTAACTTCAGCAGAGAAAAGTCTGAATCACGTGGGCAGCTTGATTCAGATAACAGCAGAACAGACAGAAACAAAATAAACTGTAAAAATACTTTAGATTCCATGTATTTAATTTACTCAATATTTATAAAAATAAGAAAGCAATAAAAGTAGTTACTCTAAGTAGTTGTTGATGCCTTTTTCAGAAGGATTTAATGTTTCTTTAATGATTCTGGATTACAAAGATTGTGTCTGATTCTTTCCAACATGTACCCATATTCAAGTAAGAAAGGAAATACTTCAGAGGTTAAGTTTTGGTGAGGCTGCTTCTAGAAAATTCAGGAGATGAAGACTGATGTTCCTTGCCAAACTAAAATTTGCAGGAAAAGACAGCTGGATATTCTAGTAGTTAGCCATGCTCAGACATAATAACCTTTATAGGACTTCTCTACTGGGACTTGGAGATAAGCAGTGTGTTGATCCAAGGTACTGATTGTTTAAATGTGTGGAGAAATTTAACCACAAGATGGAAACTGGCTCTGTTAATTTCAGGAGTAGTGAAGTGCTGCATTTGACCTACCACAATGGGTGGAAATCTGTGTCAGCAAGAAAACAAAAACATTTGTTTTATGTTAAATTACAAACTTGGTTTTGAAATACAGTGTGACTCAGATGGTGAAATGGCCTGTATTTTCTTTGGTAGTTTATAGGAACTCACTGCAGTACTTAGGGCTGGGTCTTGGGGGAAAAAAAGGCTGCTGCACTGAGGTCTCATAATCAATTCAGTGTTCACATTAACCATATAAGACCTGAAGGAGCAAGGATGTGAAACACAGCATATGTGAAATTAATCCTCTGATGGAGGAAATGAGGATTAAAAGCCAGCTTGCAGTGGCTGTTAGAGTGAGTACAGGCTTCCATAGTACAATATGTGAGAGGAATTTGAGAATCACGGATCTTTCTGGGACTGAGAAAATCAATGTAGGTGTGGAAATCAGTATTGGCTCTTGTCTGGTTTACTGGAGGAGGAACTTGTATGCACTTCCCCATTTGGCTTTTTACTGTCTTTCCATGTATGTGCAAATAGATTGGAATGGCCCTTGTACCTCTCTTCCCAGTGTGTTTTCAGATAAACTATGATCATTGCATTAAGCAGGACTCATTTGCTTCAAAAGATTTCCTGAGACACCCAGAAGAATGAAAGCCTTGCTTGTGCCTGGAAATGTCATCTTTGCAGTAAGGTGAGAGAGGGACCTTTGGGATCTGATCTTTGGGAAAAATGCAAGTGCCAAAATCTGGAACAAGCAGAAACCATGCAGCCCCTCTGAGCTGGGTGATGGCAGCAGGCTATGGACAGCCCTCAGTGGTGGTCAATCCATGTTAGTGCAGATTTCATAATTTTCTGCTCTCAAGATATTTCGGCTTGATTTCTGCAGGCAGGCTGGAGGATGCAGAAGCTTTGCTGCTCCTGGCACTGCTGCTTGGCAAGAAATACCTGCACCCAGTGCTGGCCCCTGGTACCTTCAGCAGCTTTTTGTGACAGCTCAATTTCCTGCAGCTGGTGTTCTTAGGAACTTCCTCACTTCCCAGAAAAATGCATCCCTCGTGTAATTTTCATTTAAGTCCAGTAATCCTCACAGCAACAGTTTCATAGTGGTTGCCTCCCCAGTCATGTCAGAAAAGCAAGCACAAATGCAAATATTTTAGGGGCAGCTATTTTCAAACCAATCTTCTGAAGGTCTCCTGGTTGCCACTGTTTTCTGATGGACAAAGAGGGAAACTGCTCATGTTCTCTGTGGCTGCTCTTCACATTTCCACAAAACTGAGGCTCTGCTTGATCCTTTGGCCTTTTTGGTGGCCTTTTTGATCCCCATCTTTTTGAGCATTTGCCTCAGTGTTTTCCTCAGCCATGGTGCTGGGGCATGCTCCCTATGCCTTGCCCACAGCAAAAAATCCTGCCAGTTTTAGTCATTGCTTGGGTCTTCAGTGGGGTTTAAATGGGGCCTCCAGGTGACAGTGCCGTGGGCAGGGTGAGGTGCCCAGGGGGTGGCATGAGCCACCTCTCAGGTGACCTGCCTGTCTGTCTGTTCTGCGTAGTCACTTGGACTCCAGCCCCAAGGTGCATTCCACCAGTACATAGACTCATCTCACTGCAGTGAGCAGGAAGGAACAATATTGGAGGTTCAGAAACCAATATTTATTGTGATTGACCACATTAGCCCCAGCCCAGTAACTCCTGAGAATTTGGGAATACCCAGAGCACCTTACCTGGCTCTGTTTAATTTTGCTGCAATCTGAGCTGTTTGGAGATGATGTGAAGAAGATTATTAAAGTTCATGAAAATGCTAGTTATATAAGCTACACTTCCTTTCCAGGACCCATACTAAGTTTCTATATTATTGCTAGTACCTATCCAACATACATCACCTATCAATTTATGATCTGCAACTGGAAAGCTTTTTTTTTCTTTTTCTATATATAAATATTAATAAAAATTAAAAATTACCACTTATTTCTAATTTAAATAATATTTTCTAACATGGCTGGTTATGCCACCTGTTAGTGGGATTACCTGACTGTTCTCTTATTGGGGTATGTTTCTGTTCTTTCAAATGGTACCTAGTTTCAGATGGCTCTTCTGACATTTGCTGTCATGAGTAACTGCAGCAGGATGGTTTTTTTGTTCATCTCTGTGGAAAAACAATCGGGCTAAATGATTTAGCCCATTTGAGAATAGAATCAGGGAAAAGAGTATGTTTTCCTGTAGTAAAATAATAAATCATATTCCCTGAAAAGTTGCCCCTGCCATCCTCTGGAGCAGGGCTTCATGCTCAGCCAAAGGCTGGAGGGGCAGGGGTTGCCTAAATGGGGTGTGAAAGTGGCCTTCTCTGGGCTGATGAGGAGCTGGAGGGGTGGCCAGAGAACAAGAAAATAAGATTTATAGTTACAGTAGTGGCCATGAGGAGACCAGGTGGGCAGAGACTAGAAAAATCAAAGGAATATATTTCCAGCTGTGCCTGGGTAAAGAAAATGTGGACAGATTGGTGCTGGGCTGGGGCAGGGACGTAGTCAGAAAGGTATTGGGATGAAAGAAGGTGGCTTGCAAGAGGAACTTCAAGAGGTGATATTCCAAGGGAGCTGGCAAACTGGGACAAAGGTGCAAACAAGAGTGACAGAGTTGAGGAAGAGTCACCTTATGACAGCCAAAAGCAGCTGTGCCAGAGGACAGAAGGAAATGCATGTGAAAGCAGGTGAGATCTGGACTGTCACTCTTGAGAGACTGGAAGAAGAAAGGCCAAGGAAACTGGTGCTGGGCACATCTACACTGGAGATGGGATGGCATGTCCACATTCCTTAAAGGAATGGAGGCTGCCTCATGGCATCTTGGTTTCTTCTGGAGCTGAAATATGGGCATACACTGGCCACACTCTGTTCTGTGTCTCCAGAAAGGAAACCTGGGCACACAGACTAAATGGGAACTGTGATGCCCTGCAAACAGGGGTATGAGCTAAGCCACAGGGGTCCTGAGGACATGACCTGATACAATCCAGCTGCTCCATGAACACTTGGGGGTGAGATGGCTAGGCATGACCTTGGGGCAGGACAGACTTGGCAAGGCCAGGGTGGAAGAAAGAAGCAATTTCAGGGGAACTAGAAGAAAGTAAAAGTGCCATCTGTCTTCTGGACAGACCTCAAGACATTCACAAAGTGCAGCATTGTGACTAAACATGAAGCAACAACTTAACCCTCTTTTGGAGCAAAGACTTTGCGGCAGATAGAGAGGCTCAAAGCATGGGATTTTAGACACCATCCCAACATAATTTCAGTTCCATGTTTTTAAAATCGTTGCACCATCTCATTCATCTCCCAAGATGAGCAATCTTCTCATTCTTGTGAGAAATAAGATGTAGAAAAGACTGCTTCTCGTGTCATTTAAGTTGATGGAATTGCCTGATTGTCAAGGTGACCTTAATTGTTCAGCTTGTCAAGCAGCATTTGAGAGGAAGGGCTTCTGCACTGCTGTGAAGTTCCTGTGTGATAGCAGACACCTTAAGAGAATGGAGCCTTTCCAGACATGGTCACCCTTTTCAAATAGCTAGCTTGGTGCTTGGTGCTTAGGGTTCTTGTTCCAAGAATGATCATCATGCAAAACCTGTGTGAAGTTATGCTTCAGATGCATGTAAGCAAATGCTGAAATACAAAATAAGCAAGCGGAGGACATTAAATTGTGGACTCATACATTGCTGTGCCGCAGTGCTTCCTCTTAATGCTCCAGAGCTGTACACTGATTAACACCTTCCTAAAGGCCTGCAACACTGTGAAAACGAGTAATTTGTGTTTCACAATCATGACACTAAAATGAGAACTAAAAAGGAATGAAGGCATTCATCTTTCATCAGGATGGGCTTTGGATTTTGAGCAAACACATAAACATTGTGAATGCACAGAAAGCATCTTAATAAAATAATGAACAGCTACTAAGTGACGATTCCAGGAAAAAATACTTTGCAATCTTGTAATTAATGCAACCTTGAGGATTTCCTAATATCAGAGCATTTAACTATCCTTCTTAAGTATTCCTTTTGTATAGTGTTTTGCTGTACACATGACACACATGACACACTGAGTTACAACTCTGAATATTTGGGACAGATACTCATATGACGTGATACAGATTTATGGAGAACCAAGAACACATATGCTACACTTGGTTTGTACCGTTTCCAAAATGGAAGCAAATCAGGCATACCAGTTTTGTAATTTTTTACATAAGCAGTAATTTTTCTCCTGGAGATTCAAATGAAGGCAAGTGGCATAGGATTTCAGCAAGACTCACGCACTACACGTATACAAGATCCAACACATTGAGTCTTGTCTCCAGCTATGCCTTTTCCATAAAAGAAATTACTTAATGCAGGTTCCTTGTAGAATTTGATCCCTCATGCCCAGACTTGTTCTTTATCCTTGTAGTGTCATAAACTGTGGATGTAGTTGTATGTCATTTTTCACCCCCCCTCCTTCCTGAAAAGCATTCAGTAAGTTAAATACACGTGAAATTACAGGTACACTTTTAGCATCTTCTCTAAAGAAAATCCTCCAAATGCCTCGGCCCAGAAAAACATCACACCCTGTTCTTAGGATTATCTATTTATTTATTTCGGTTAAAACTAACATACAATGTTTCATTGAAACTGTGTTGCTGGCCACAAGTCCAGCCAGCAACGGTAGCTAGGCTGTTGGCCTCCAGCAGTAAGGCGGGTATTTACATATGTACACGGATGTACCGTGGGATGCCCGAATCTGGTGGCCTAACGAGTGTTAGGTCGCAGAGGTGGTTCATTTGCTGCATTCAGGAAATCATAACATCCATGGTAAATAGTAGAGAGAAAGTATTCATGAACCTGAACAATGCTTTCTATGGACCCAAGTGATTCCTGTGTTTATTGCAACATATACATTTGTAATAAATACAATCTTAGTGTTTTCTTACACACCTTAGGCGTAACACACTTCTTTCATCTCTGTAAGCACTACCCTTTGTTGAAAAAGGCTCTTTCCTTTGACAGCTGTTACACAGATTACAACATGGACAACTCCTTGAAATGATGTAACAATCAGTAATGAGAGAGGAATATATACATAAATCCTGGACTCCAAACCTACATTATATACATTATACTTACAGTATATACACACATACAATTTATGTACATAGACTATCATAAATATTGAAAAATAGTTTTAGTTTTAATGGATTAATGTTTTATAAATAACATGTTACATTTATGACTGAAATATCATGGAAGACAGTAATGTCTAACTGAGGTGACAGAACAGTGGTTTAATACTGAAGCTGCTCTTTTAGGTGGTTTGTAATGGTAACTTTAAACAGACAGGTTTGGAAAAAAATAATCATTAAAAAAAAAATCACACGTTGGAAATCGACCCAGCCAAGTGGAACTCAACTATTGCAGGTGGAGAGTCAGTCATCAAATTATGTAACATATAATGTATAATCTGGAAATTGCTACATTAAGAGAATTAGTGACATGTACAATACACTATGAGGTGTCATCACAAAAATCTTCTTCCCTTCTGGTTGCCAAGAAGGACTTTGTAGTGACTTCTCACAACTCCTTCCTCTTCTACGGTTGCTGTGAGAAAGGAGGATATTTCTCATTTCCTTTCCTCTTTTTAAGTGCTGGCAAGGGAAGCACTTCATCCCTTATGTGCTACAAATTGCTCAAAGGTAGACAACATTTTAATCCTCTTCCACTTTTGCACATTTGTGGAGGAAGAAAAGCTGCCAGAGTACTGAGGAGGCACGTGCTCAGCACTTCTGTGGAGATCAGGTAACATGAGATAGTTAGCAGTACCTGAGGCAGAGAAGTACCTATGGAGCATTAGTCACTGCTGACTCTAGGATCATTAATTACCAGTTGAGTACCACGGAATTAATAATACAAATAACACACAAGGAATCTAACTTGTCATTACAGTTCTACACTATAGTCTTAGTGACCAGTACTTAGTCATGCAGAAGTATCAATACAAAATACCTGCAGTTGTTTTTCCATAGATTTTAAATGGCTGGGCAGAGCTTGACATTATCTGCCAAATGGTGACTATTGTTTAGATTTATTTCTGATTAATTCTACAAGAGCAAAAAAGTCTCAGGCACTGTTTAATCAACAGATTGCAGGCCTTTACTTGGTCTCTCTGACACAATGACTGAGTGGGACTTCATAAATCGGATTTTTAAAACATTGTGTCAGATGAAGACAGTTGACCACATTGCCATGACTATTTCATTAATAATCTCTATCTAGGCTTTTGTACCCAATATTGCTGTGTTCGAGAACCTCTTATAAGCCAAGTACGCTGTTATACAAGTGCTACCTCTCTTCAACCTGGGACAAGAATGAAAGAGCAAACATGCACTAGAAACAAAATAGCTCATCACAACCATACAGCACCTGTTTCATCAGCTAGGGCTTGTTAGAAACTTTGTTTCTGAAGCAAACAAGTATGAGATGACTATCCAGCCTATGAGGTTATCGTTAATACTACTATACAGTATAAATCGGAAGAGGAATCCCAGTTGCGTATGTGAAGAGACATTGTACCAAGCATGAATTATTGGTGCAGTTACTTTGTGGATTTGACTCAGAAACAGAATAGTCAAGTAATTCAAAATCCAATAATGGATGAGGAAGTTGAGAAATACTGTACAGTTTTTGAATATTATACAACTAGAAGACTACATTAGGACTTTTTTTGCTTTCCTACAGAGTGTTTCAAGATAGATTGGATAGAAAAAAATCCCAACAAACATTGTTACAACTGACAATGGACCTTATTAATAAAGGGAACTTAAGGAGGGAGTTTTGTATTAATGGCATCATAGCTTCAGTGCCATTCAGTTTCTATCTACAACAGAAAAAAAAAATCCCAAAAAGCAAAAACCCCAAACCCTGTTTTACTCAATTGCACTACTGAGTACCTCAAGAAGGGAAATGTCAATGCCATCTTTACAATTTTAAATTATTTTAGGTAATCTAAATAAAATTGGTTATTTAAATAAAATTGGTTATGCTTTTCTCAAATGTACCCTTTTCTAAAGGGTGGGGTTTTTTAAAGTTTGAAAATTTGCATTTCCACACCATTTTTGGTAACTTTAGTTACTTACGTAAACCTGAAATGATTTTCAGGATTATTTTCTCTAAGGGAACTTCATGGAAAGGATTTCGTATCAGAGAATTTTGACCTGAATTGGCTTATTTTCTATTTTGGTCATTAGAAGCATTTTTAAAATAAAATTTCTTCTAATTATGCTCCTACAGAATCATAAAGTATGTTGAGTGAGAAAGGACCCATCAGAATCACCATGTCCATCTCCTGGCCGTGCACAGGGCACCCCAAGAACTACACCATGTGCCTGAGAGTGTTGTCTCAACACTTCTTGAACTCTGTCAGGCTTGGTGCTGTGACCACTTCCCTGGGGAGCCTGTACAAATGCCCAACCACACTCTGCATAAAAAATCTCTTCCTGATATCCAACCTAAACCTCCCCTGACTCAGTTTCATGCCCTTTCCTTGGGTCCTGTCACTCGTGACATGAGTGAAGAGATCAAGAAAATCAAACTAAGTTTAATTTAGGACACTAATTAAATATTTTTCTGAGCTCTTCTATGTTACTTTTTCGTTCTTTTTAGAAAAATGTTTCTTAAAGTCAAAATAGTGCTTTTGAGGTCCATAAGAATTTTTGGTACAAAAAATAATAGTGTTTCTCTCTTTCTCTCGCTCTCTCATTGGTTATTTAAACACTTTGCTGTAAATTAAAGAGTTCTTTGTCACATCAAATGGTTCCATTAGGCACATTCAAGTAAAATAACAAAATATCCAAGTAACAATGACGAAAGCCAAACATGGCTTGATAAAAGTCTACAGAGAGTTCTGTCCATTCTCTGGAATGGAATAAAGTTGTCACTTCCTTCAGCCAGACACTCACATGGTTTGATGTTAATATCCACTTCCATCATGCAGAATAGTTTCTTAAAGACAGAGTTCAGATATTCTACAATCAGAAGAACCATCAACAAAGAATCTGCCTTTTAAAGGAAGCTGAATAGCTCATTTTCGTTCTCAGTAGATATCTGAGTGAACACTGGCATTTGAAGTGGAGTATTACAGAGATTAAACCAGGGCAGTTAATGGCCATCAGATGTAACATTCTGGGTCCAGTCTAAAATAATCAGTGTCATACACCCAGTCATCACAAGTATACCACTTAGAAAGAAGAATGAAGCCTGAAAAAGAAAACATAAAAGAAGTATTTCAGATTCTGCTATGACTGTTGGTAAATCACAGCATACACCTATAAATTCTCACCCATGTATAACACAAATGCCATTGCTCACAGACGACGAAGTACAAGAGACAAAAGATGAGGTCAATGACATGGAGCTAAGTATCTTTCTCGTATTTGGAGTACTTTCTCAAATCAAAGAGTACGTTTATTTTCAGTATAGCAGAGCTCACCCTCAACTAAGGGAAGCAAATGTAGCTGCTGATACCAGTCAGGCTATGCCACTGTGGTAACTTGACTCTGTCTCAGTATGTCTGATTGCATTATGAATCACTATGTCTGTGATTTGTAAGAGCACCAAGAACAATCAAGATAACCCAAACAATTGGCAGAGATGAGCTTTTATGGGGAAAATTATGTAAATAATCTTAAAAGAATATTTGAAAAATATTAAGGCTTTTAAAATATAGTTCTTAGGGTATTCTGTTGAAATCTGGCTCTTAGCAGCAACAGAATGACCCAGCTACTGTTGAGATTGGGGGCCAGGGGCTGAGAGAAGTCACTGAAGTGAACCAAGTCTTGTTATGGCCAGTTCCTTGGTTTTAAGTTCCTGTGCAACTCCTTGCAACTAGGCAAGATAACATTAAATGCCAGTTCACTGACTACCTTCACCAGGACTTCAAAATTCATAAATCATGAAGAAGATAATTAACTTTTTGCTTTGAATTAGTAAGCAAGTGTAGTTACATATTTGTCTATACTTACCCCAATCTTTTGCACTGACTTCATTGGTTCCTTCTTCACTAATTTGATATAGAAGGCAGAAGGAAGTATAAAGATCAGCATGGCAGCTGCAGAAGCACCTGTAGAGAAAAAGCAGGGAGATAATTATTCATAAACAGGTAAACATACTCTAATTAGACTGGAACTGCTTTTTCTGAGAAAGACTACTTGAACTGACAAGAAAATGCTTACCAATGAATCCAAAGATGTCTCGGATAGTAGGGACAAAGATAACGAGCAAGTTGGTAAACACCAGGAGAGCCACGGTAATGGAACAGTGACGCAACCAGCTGAACTCCTTCCCTGCCCACAGCAGCTGGGTGATGGAACTGCGGATCTTTGGAAGGAAGGGGGGGAAAACAGTTTAGTCTTCATTTTGGAAGACAGTGATTTGTCACCTGAATTAGACCTTCATTCTGAAAGTATTTTAACATCATTTACCTAAATGCTTCAGATTTTAATAGAAGGTGAAAGATCAAAGTAATATGGAGAAAAAAAACCAAGGAAAAGTATCTGTCTTGAACAAAAATAAATTCCAGGAAATTCTGTAACATCTAAGGATGCTGCTCTACAATATACATATAAATGGCCTGATTGTGTCTACAATGTATGTACAAAACGATGCTGGCTTTTGTAAGCTGATAATACAGCAGTGTAAGTATTTTTATAGAGAGGCAATCTGTTTAGTTTCCCCAATACAACCATACCAGGAAAACATAAATGAATATATTTGTATCTACTGCTTAGTAAATGATACATATTTATTGAATTAACAGTATAGCTATAAACTGTCAAGTTTATCAGAATAAGTTTCCTTTTTCAGTTAGGAGAAAAACTCCTCCGTTGTTCAATTAATAAAGAGGAGTTGCCAAATCAGTAAATGACTGCAGCAGTACAGGTGTTTAAAAAAAAAAACAACTTACTGGGAAAATAACTACAGGCACAGTGAGGGTGACAGCCATAAGTACAGCAAGACGCACAATAAGAAGGAGAACATCAGCACCCAGGTAAGCAGAGTAGGTGTGAAGCAGCTCTGGTTCAACGTTTCCTATACAGAAAACAGTATTTTAATTAGATTTAGTTGACATACGTCTTAAGCATATGTTTCTGCTCTAGATTCCATGCAAATTTTACAGTTACATCAATATGAATTGAAAGCCTCAAGAGCTCCTGTAAGAATGTATCCATTTTACACAGGGATGACTTGGAGGCACGGAATCTGATTTAATCCAATTTTAATCCTATGTCTTGGGCCTAATTCTATTACTAATCTCCTTTGGGGTGTGCACTTATAGAAGTACTAAAAAAAAAAGCTCAACTAACAGTGTATATTTAGAATGCATAGTAAATGCTTGTTCTATTTTTAAAATAATACTGGGAGTTTGCAGAACATAAATAGTTTTTAAAAATGCAGAAAGACAATATTCACCATAAAACGTCAAGTATCCAAAGAGAGCAGCCAATAAATACATGAGGAACATGGCAAAAAAAGACACATAGGACACATTCATCATTCTTTTACGGCTTCGGCTGTAAGAAAAAGAAACATTGTTAGTTATTAGTGAGAACATTCTGTTTCACACTGTATTTGTTTGTTAAGTGAAATTACAGATATATATCTAACACTTACCCTTTCAGTTCCTCATAAATAGGAAGAATTGCAGGATGGCAGACAAAAGAAAATGTTAGGATTGGGACAGCATAAACAGTCTGAAAAAAAAAAAAGGTATGTTTCTTAAGTATCTCAACAGATATTAGAAATTTAATTTACAAAGTCATCAGGAGACTCTTCAGTTTTGGTCTTACTTGATAAAGACCAAGCTCTTGATAAATACCAGCTATTCTTTACAATGGAAACTTCAGAAAAACTTAAAACAAGTTCTTATTTTCTTAAACCCAGATTCTGAGGTACCAAATAGTCTCAAATGTCACTGAAGTTCATGCTGAGCTGAATGTATTTGCATTCAAAATCTTGTTCAGCAACTCATAGGCTTAAGCCATTATATCTTGAATTTCGTATTGAGTATTACACATGTGTGGAGATTCACCACTGTAATTAGGAGCATTCATGAGTCAAGAATTTGTGACTGAGAACAAGTCAAACATCCTACTTGCACACTTCTACAATTTTCTTCATATTCTGCAAACTACTTTTTAAAATGCTTCACTAACTTCCTTGAGAAAGCTTGAGAAATGCTGTGCTGAAGAATGAGAAATGTGTTTTTTGCCACTCAAACAGGCACCTCAAGCTCCTCTAATTTCTGTGTATCCAGCATGTAGAAACACTCAGTCTGCATGAGGTAAACAGTGCCCATGTCTACTGAACAGGAAGTCTTAACACATCCCAATTTTAAAACGGGGCTTGAAGGAAAAATGGCCTAATTTATCTGCTACATACTTAGTCTCAGTTATTTTCAACAGAGCATCTGATTTTCAGTCAGTTACCTGTGAATTGAAGATGAAATATTTTGGCTTGCACATATCATCAGTTGTTATATTTTCATTTACCAAAGGTGCCACTGTTGCATTAAATAATGTCACATTCATGATGACATTGTCCATAGGACAAGGAATCTGAAACATCTTCCAAATTACCTAGAAATAAAACCACACATTTATTACTTTGACTAATGCAAGATATGAAAATTTTTAGAAACTGTGCTTAATTTCACTTTGAAACGTAGTTTTACAAGGACTGGAAGTTTACAAGATTATACTTACAACAATCAGAAAGAAGACCATGCAAAGTAAGGAAAAGCCACTGGTATAGCCCAAATACCCTGTGATCAAAGAAGATAAAAAAAAAATCTAAGATACAATAAACAGAACCACCATTCAAGCCATAAAAACATTATGACAAAACATATTCTGTCAAGTGATCTTTTTTGATTGTCATTTCCTTAGCATTACACAGAACAAGTTAATTATTCATTGACTTTCTGCTAATCCCAACCCAGATCTAAAGGTTCTGAAAGACATATTAGGGTCTGTATATACAGTGAGTCTGTAATGTTAAACTTTTTAACTTACAAGAAAAAGAAGCAAACTAAAAATCCCCACAGCAACAACTATATGAATTGATTATTGTATACTAAGAATGATATAGGATTAACTTTAATAGCATGCACTATCAGATAAGTTAGCCTTTTTCCTTCTGTTTTTACTGATTTCCTTAACTTCTAGAAAATAGTAACTTGCGAGAGTAATTCACATTGAGACTCTCAGTGATCAAAGTTCCACTACAGGATTCTCTAAATAAACAGCCTGTTAACTGAATTGTTCACATATATCACTGAATTACAGCCATTTCAGATAAAGCATCTGGTATGAATATTCTGTTACTCCTCAGGATCTAAAATGAAAAGATACTGCCCAGGGTTAGCAGCCCTATTCTTTGAAGGTTGTTACAGGATAGCTGGTAACAATATTGTATTATTTCACCATTGACTAAAATAGGTCAAACTTTGGGATAAGAACAGAAACAAAGTTACTGTTGAGCTTCCTTATAAAGCCATCCTATCTGTTGTCCTTTCATTTTCCACAAACACATCTGTAATTTACTATACTTGTCTTGATTTTTTTTCCCTTTCTTCAAGGAGACTGACAGCAATTACCTACAAACTAATTTAGAGACAAGTTTGGAGACAGCTGATAATTCACGCAGCATTTCGAGACTCAAACATTGCATCAACACATTTCCCCGCAGTATTTCCAATGGGTTTTTGTTTTGATTGCTCTCTACTACTTACCTAGATTTTTCAGTAGGGACAGGGGAAGAATGAGGATGACAGACACCAGCAGCACTAAATAGTCACCGTTGAGATACCATTCGCTGTAGAAAAGAAGGCAATATTTGTAAGTAATGAAGTATTTAAAAATTACATTTGCAATTTAGTCTTCCCTCTTATATTCTACAACATATGGCTCCTTTAAAAATGCACTACCTAATGTCACAAATGACAGCATTTAATTTCCTACATGGACCTAACACCCTATAATAGTTTTTTATCTCACCCCAAACCTGCATTGTGCCTTTCCTTTAGTGTCCTTTAATAAAAATAATAACATCTGGAAGTCAGAAGACAGAAAAGCAAATGATTGGTTAGAAAAAAGTCAAGTGGGATCAATCACAGAAAAAATATAATTTTCCTAAGTGCTGGTTCCCTACTCTCCAGATGTGTTAGAATATTTCGGGGTCCCAGCAGGGTTTCCACTTTTACTGGAAATAAAATTCTGTTGGGTGCCCTGTGGGAGTTAAAGAAAAACAGGTGAGGGCTGAAGGTAAGGCAGTAGCTCAAGCCCACTGGCTGAGAAAACTCCAGCAAGCACGGGGAGTCTCTTGGAGGCACATTTAGTCCCTTTCAGTAGGGAAAACATGGTAAGAACTTCAGAAGCTTTTTCCTTCAGAACATTTTTGCCATTTTTTCTGTAAGAAGCAGCAGCTATTTTTTCACCAAACATTTCTGAGTATTAGAAGATTAACATCTTTTTTTGAAAAACATAAAAACAAAGTCCTACAGGACTATCCTATATGCTTTAAGCAATTAAAGCAACACTAAGTTACACATTTATTCCCAAGTATTAATACTTCATATCCTATTATGATATCATTCAACAGTATTTAATTTAAAATGGACTGTATCCTATTTAGGTAAATATAATTTAATTTGAAATTTGTATATGCAAATTCAGTTGCTGAATTATAGCCTTTTATATGGTAATGGAAATATGGAAATATGGAATAATTAACATATTTGCTCTGGATTTACATAGTAAATGCAAAAATGATGTAGTCATCTCTTTCCTCAGTTTTACCTGGGATAACTAGATGTAAAAAAGCAGTATTTTAGAAACTTCAGATGTATAGGACATTAACATCATACACCTTTCATTGTCTTTTTTTAAAATATGGTAGACTTGTGGCAAATTTAAAAGAAATCACAAGAAAGAAACTCCTTGCAGTTGATACAGTCACAAGAACATGCACTGCTATTGTGCATACCATACAGAGGCCATCAGGACTTTCAGGTCAAGGACTTCAAAGTTTTTCCGTCCTGAAGAGTAAAGAATGGGATTGTGCAGTTTTATAATATAGCCAAGTACTTTAGAAGTTGCTAAGCAAATTTTAATAATGGAGCTAGTATTTGTAATATTGTCTCAGAATTTTAGAAGTTCTTTTACAGTAAGCATTATTTTGGGACACTTAAACAGGTAAGTGCTTACATTTTAGGCCCCAGGCTGCCAGAGTGGAATCCATGCCAATGGTGGCCACCCAGACTCCCCTAAGCAATGCATGGAGAGAGTCAGTTAAATGGGGTTCATGTCTGCCAGACCATTGAGAAAATATTTACTTTAAATCAGTGTACAGCAACCTCGTGCCGGACAAGAAAACATTTAAGATACAGATCTCAATTTCTTAATTTTCTCTGCCAGATTTGCAGAGCAGCAGCTGTATCCAGTGAGATTCACAGACTTTAACTTTCTCTCTTGAATTGCAACCAGTTTTGAATTCTTTACTGAAGATGGGACAGTTAAAAATATTTGCCTCCGAGCCCCCTTCTAAATACTGGCTACTCCAGGGGCTCTCTTAAGAATTGAAAAATATGGACTTGAATTCAGCCAAAGGAGAGAAATTAACCTTCCCAGCAAAGAATTTGTAAACATAACGCTACTAAGTAAATAGGGTAGGCAGGGTATTTGAGTACATTAAAAAAAAAGAAAAAAAAATTAGGCTAGCACTGTTATTATGACAATATCTATCAGCAAGCTGTATGAACATCACCAAATGGCTTGAACCCCTTGGGGAACACGGCAGAAAAATGCCTACCTTCTGAACTCAGGCTTAGATGTAAGTTGGAGTCTTGAGCTGCTCAGCCCTCTCAAGACTGGGACACTTCAGGACAAGGCACAGAAGTACAACTCTGAAGAGTGAGATTTATAGCACTTAACACTATCCATCTGAACTCAGGCATCTTGTTTTCACACACCCTCTCAACACAGACTGATATGATCAACTGTTCTTTGGAGATGCACAAAATGTGTCTAAGTCAGGTGTGCTGAACTGATCACTACAGAGATCACCCTTCTCCACTGATTGTATTAAGACCATTAGTAATGGTGAACTGAAAATACGGTTAGATAAAATGAACCCTCTTTTTAAAGCCAAGCAGGAAAGCCACTCTGGAGTCAAGGTGTCCACAGGACTGGATGGCAAGGCATCTGCCACTCTAGTCTTGGGCATATAAACTGTGGTTTAAGTCAATGTTTAGTCTTTGTATCTTTTTGAGAACTGTTCCTTAAGACATTCCTTGCATAACTGCACTTCAGCCTTACATTTAATCACTTGCCACAGTATTAACACTAGAAAACCAAATTAATCAGACCAAACCATTTTGAATGCAGTAAGAAAATAAAAATTAAAAAAAAAAAAAATCACCAAAAAACCAAAAAAAACCCAAAAAAACCCAAAAAAACCATGATCATTTTGTTCTTTCCTCATCAAGTGTATGTACTGACTGGTACATACATCAACACTTACCTGATGTTCCTTACAGAACAGCTTTCTGCAATATGATGCGATACCTGTATTTCTCTACCTTTTTCCCAGGTCGGGGTGGATCTAAATGAAGTGAAACACTCAGGGGAAGGGAAAACTTACTGTATCTCTGTCTGAATAAGAAGCTACCCTACGGTGTACCGAACGTGGTCTTCATATAAAAATATATACAGTCTCCGTATTTGTTTCTCCTAATAGTTTCTCTGATGAGGAGTTCTAACACCTACCCTCCGGTCTCTTCGATGTTCATAAATGTCTTGATGACCAATGGTAACTCATATTTCACTATGAAGAGGTAGCTTGACATAGCTGTAGGTGAATAACATCATAGATCATTACAAATATAGAATATGCCACATGATGCAAGAATCACATAACATGTTTCATAACTTCACTTGAACACAAGCAGTTAATGAACACATGTTGTGTGACAAATAAGTCTCCAAGAATAACCAGGGAACAATTACTCTTGACAGTACACAAGTATTAAGATCTTGTCCTCACCTCCAATGTTCTGCATTGTAATTGATCCAGAAGCAGCAAGTTTTCCAGCCATACCAAAAGCCTTCATTCCCAACTGTTCATACAATAAAGAGCCTAAAAGAAAATACAATATCCCATTGGAAGGGTGTATTTCACGAATATACCATAAGAAACAAATACTACATATTTGAAAAATAGTAATTTGCCATACCTCCTTCATTGGCAGTCTTCAAAAGAAGATGCACTGAATACAAAGAAAATATTGAGACAAACAGCAGGAGTATCCTGGGGAGAGGAAAACATGCAAATTTGTAATAGCCATAAATGACTTATTGTAACTCTATTAAATAAAGATTTTTCAAATATAAACATTATCCATATTAAAATATTATATGGGAAAAAATGTAGATTCTAAGTTAAAAGTGTTCTGAAAACCCAATTAATGTCGTGTGTAGAAAGGATTTTATACTACATTGCATTTCAGAGACATACAAAGAAATTCTCATGTAGGCTTGAACAAGGATTCTATTCAGTCTAAAGTGGCATAAGCATCACCAAGCGTCAGGCTATTATACTTGGCTACATTTGAAAATAAATAACTTAACAAAGTATCAATGGGAATGTGTACGGGTGGGGGGGGGAAGGTTTGCATCCTTGTAAGAAACTGTATTTTACCCCGTCTTCCTGCCCCTGTTCAACAGTGTCATGCATCTATCGAACATACAGTTGAGGCTAACTACAGCTGAAGTGAAGATTATCTCTTGGTCTTAAAAAAAATTAGCTTTTCAGCTTAAACCTGTGTTATGTCCTTTTTCTTTATGTAAGGATGAAACTGCAAAAGCTTTAAAGAATTGACTGAAAATTCAGACTCATTGAGAGCTGCATTTTCAAATGGAAATACACATCTATTGTCATTTAAAAAAATTCTTTCCTCAAAAGTTAACTCTTCAGATGTGCTTACATGGGAATCGCTAGTGGCTTGTTTATCTTCCCCACAGCTTTTACAGGCAATGCATATTATTTCCAGAAGCACATTTGCATCACCTAAAATTCGGATCTCTCAACAACAAATCTCTCCCACAACAAATGCACTTCCTGGAGTGGCACGCTAGGGGGGACTTCTCGGCTGCTGGAGAACACAGTGGAAAATTACAAAGCATTAAAAACTCCCCCTTGTCTTTCTTATACCAATACAAGCATTTTGCTTAATAGGAAACCTGAGAATCAGCATGTCAAAAATGGCTTAAAAAGGGCAAACCTCATTTCCCAGAGTACACTTCCTTTTGTGTCGTTTTTTAAGGTTGGGGAAGTTAGTAAATGGAGGACAAAGAACTGGAAACAAAAAGATCTGAGAAGCTTCAGAGATCTGTGTAGGAAACTTATCTTACTGTGCCAATTCAACACTAACACATGCACATAAATAAAGCTCTCTATTTCTGACAGGTAGATTTGACTCAGCCATTGGGTAGAAACAGCACAGCTGAGATGTGCCAGGGTTACACTACTTTAAACAGCACAGATCCTGGACCTCTCAGTCCTCACCTGGAATAGCTGCCTGCAGTGCAGACAAGATCAGTCAGCAAACTCATCTTGAAGCTCACTCTGTTTCTGGCTTCCAAACCATTCTATTCATTTATTTAGTGCTGACACAAGTGACAAGTCACAGCACTTACACAAGTGCCTCCATAGTCTTCCAAGAACTTACTGCCTTAATCAACTGCATCTGGATCTGATACTGTAACCTAGTTATTAAGGGATGCCTGTAATGCCCTCACTGTCATCATAAATCATCAGTTTAATCCGTGATTAACTGCTTTCCTCACAACTGTACAATCCACAGGTTTTGAAAGGTAACAAGCTAGTTTGTCTTTGAAACAGCACTAATGCAAATTGATCTGAACACAGTATCTGGAAATAAAAAGCAACTAAATTGTCTCAGCACCCAATTGTTAAATTGAGAGTTTTGAACATTTTTTTCCTCAGAAAAGAGGACCCCCCAAGTCTGTTCAAATCGCTAACCTTAAATACTTTTTTTTCCTCTCCTCAGAGACATTTTAATGTGCATTACACTGATTATCGTTCATGTGCTGCAGAACATCTTTAGAGCATGAAACTGATGTATAGAGAGATGAAGTATCTCTTATAGACTCATGCTAAGTGATTAATTCAGTTTAGCATCATCTAAGCAAGTGAAGATCTTAGTAAAAGATTTACAAATCACCATATACTTAAAATCCTTTAGGTCAGAACTTCACATGTTGGTAGTTTCCTCAGGAAACTTGAGCACCACTCAATACACTGTGAAACATCTGGAAGTAAATCTGACCTACTTTCTGGAAATCTGGCAGCAGAGTCAGGGAAATTTTGAACTAAACATTGCTCTTCACATGCTCTTGAATATTCAGCACATTCATCTATTTCCAGGATAAAAAGACAAAGTTTCTTTAGACATATCCATGGATATTCATTTGCAGTCAAGTCACTGATACTACATCTTGTGTGAGATGAACTGCCTCCAATATGTGAAAAATGTACTTTCCAGGACATTTAAAAGCACTGTACATAACTTTCTCATTATGTCACTTCCAATTACATTATTGTGGTTCTGTCCTACACCTCAAAGCTTTTGCCAATGTAGACAGGCCAATAAAGATATCCTGGTTATTCCACACCCCTCCCTTGCAGGCAGACAGAAATTTTTATAGATGTAACTGAAATCATACCCCTGAACTGAGTGAAAGCATAGCAATAAAATGGACTTCTTTATTGGTTAAGTACATTGTAACTCTGTAGGCACAATGATGTCAGTTGAGGAAAGTGAGACCTCCATCCCTGACTGGGGCTTGGATAATAGAACTGTCAGGGAAAGTCTATCAGGGAGAAACTACAGCTAAGTCAAGTAAAATTCACTGTAAAATGTTTTTGAGGGTTGCAGAACTTGCAATGAATCTGTTTAATTTTTGCAGGTTCTTCTGACTGTACCACAATCTTTAAATTTAAAACAAGCCACAAATCCTAAAGCACAATTCTGCACCTATGAAAATGACTAGATATTTTCTAGGGGTCATATCATTACACCAAGTATTTTTTCATTATGAATTACACACCAGAAAGATGGATTTTTTATGATGAATCGAAAGATACTTACACAAAAAGGGCAATTCCAGTGTTAGCCATGGCAAAAGAAAGACCAAGGATGCCACTACCCACAATAGCATTGCTCAGATTAAATACTGACATTCCAAATGAAGTAGTACCCGGATGCTGAGGAAAGGGAAATAGGTAGTAATTAATAGAAAGTTATTACTCATCTCAGAATTAAAGCAAACATAAATTTGGCAGTACGTTTTTGTTTGTTTGTTTATTTGGAACATCATTGCTGGGTACTTACATACTGAGTTTCATATTTCTTCTTTCCAAGGTTGGAGTCGAGCAAAAAATTTTGGTTTTCTGGATCAATATCCGCATAGTGGCTGCAAAACAACATTGCATCATTAGCGACTCTTACGGGCAACTCGCATATTCACTTCCCAATCAGTATTTCCAATCCATTTCAAAGGGAAAAGGAAAACCCAATGGAATAACCCCGAAAGAACCACTCCACCTGCCGCTGTGCCAGCGCGCGTTGCGCCCGTCTCTGGCCGCAGCGATTCCCGTGTTTCCGTACGGATTGCCGACA